>CAUZXS010005359.1:0-30000 GCA_963585895.1 Sepioteuthis lessoniana | reverse complement strand
ATTTAAAAAATTGCAAAAAAAAAATAACTCAAATAAAAAATTAAGCTCAGGAGTAAAAAAAAAAAACAAACTCAAAGGAAATATTGAGCTCTGAGATTAATAAAAAAAATTACCCCCCCCTCCCAAAAAAACTCCCTCTCGAAACCATTCCAAAACTATCAAGTTTAATTTAATAATCTTTACACTTTTGTTTGATGAGATCCAAAAGAAATATTCTGCATATCAATGATTTTTGAAATTTTGCTGAATTCTTTTTACACGTATAAATGGAATAATTGATCTTAATGGCATGTCAATCCGGCGAGGGTTATTTTATGACAAGAGATTAGGGAATCGCATTCATTGTACATTTATATTTACATTTTTTGTGTAGTTGTTTATTAAGGGTTTTTGGCATACTGTTATATAATATCAGCGTTTGTTTTGGTTTCTCTGTTTAATGGCATATCAACTTTCTTGGGTTATGTAATGACAAAGCCGTCCTTTTAGAAGAAAAGAAGTAATGCTATTCAACCCATAGCTGGGAAGCTAAGGAGTTCATGCCTTTCTTAATGGTACTAATCTGAAAGTGAACGTAATAGCGCGACTAGAGTTCGAACTCGATTACTAAGATATCTCAGTCCAGTACTTGAGTCACAGGAACTTCCCTGACATTAATTATCCCTATTTAGTACAAATGATCTGCTTACTGCCGTATGGTTTCAAGTATTCCTATCTAATACTAATTATTATGTAGTTTCAAGTAATTATTTATTTTTAATCATAGTCATTTGTATACACACAATTATATGGTTTCAAGTAACTAATAATAATGCTTAGTAAACAATTATAGCTTTAAATAACAAGTCTTAATATGAATAATTTGCAGCAATATATCAAGTATTCCTATCTAATACTAATCATTATATGGTTGCAAGCAATTATTTCTTTTTAACCATAGTAAATTGTTTGCACACAGTTATATGGTTTCAAATAACTAATAATAATCCTTTGTAAATAATTAAGTAACTAGTCTCGATAAAGGGGGTGTCCTCGTGGTGTAATGGTTAAAACAATGGACTGTGGAATCGTAGTACGCGAGTTCGTACTCCAGTCGCGCTATTACGTTCACTTTCGGGCAAATGCCCTTGGGAAAGGTATGAACCCCCTTATCCTCCCAGCTATGGGTTAAATAGTACCACTACTGTTCTTCTACGAGAATGGCTTTGGCATTAAAAAACCTACAAAGGTTGATATGCCATTAAACAAAGAAACCAAACCAAACCTACTCTCGATAAAATAATTTACTCTTATATGGTATCAAGTATTCCTGTCAAATACTAATACAAACAAAAACTATTTGACCCATAGATAAGATCCTAGCACGTACTACCACTCCGAGTCAGAGTGGATCTGGTAGTGAAGAGCAATGAACTCCACGCTCCTGAAATCTCTAGAAATGGAGTCACACTACCAGATGTAGATTAGTATATTAGTATATCATAAAAAAACATCCCATTTTTAGTGAGAGAAGGTCACCTCTCTGCAGGATCATCGTATTCTAACCCTGCAAACATGACAGAGAGAGAGAGAGGAGTGAGAGAGAGACCTGAAAACATGGCACACAGAGAGAAAGGGGGTAGCAACTATGAGAAGGGAAAAAGAAGATAGCACGATAAATGGAGGAAGCGAAAAGCTATTAACAATGAAGGGAAGAAAGGAAGAGTAAGGATGATAAAAAGAAAGAGCAAGGTTGATAAGAAAAGAAAGAGAGAGCAAAGATGATAAGAAAGAAAAGAAGAGCAAAGATGATAAGAAAGGAAGAGTAAGGATGATAAGAAAAGAAAGAGAGAGCAAAGATGATGAGAAAAGAAAAAAAAAGAAGAGTAAGGATGATCAGAAAAGAAAAAAAACATCATGGGTGACAAGAAAAGAGAGGAAGAGGAAGAAAGATAAGAAAAGAAAGGAAAAGAAACAATGATAAGAAAAGAAAAGAAGAGCAAAGATGATTAAAAAAAAGAAAGAAAGAGAAAAGATGATCAGAAAGGAAAGGAGGAAAAAGGATGATAGGAAAAGATAGAGTAAAGATGTTAAAGAAAAGAGAAAAAAGAAAAGATGACAAGAAAAGAAAAGAAGAGCAAGGTTGATTAGAAAAGAAAAAAAAGTAAGGATGATAAGAAAAGAGAGGAAGAGAAAAGATGATAAGAAAAGAAAAAAGAGAAGGATGAAAAGAAAAGAGAAAAAAGCAAAGATGATAAGAAAAGAAAAGAAGAGCAAGGTTGATAAGAAAAGAAAAAATGAGTAAGGATGATAAGAAAAGAAAAGAAGAGCAAAGATAATAAGAAAAGAAAGGAAGAGTAAGGATGATAAGAAGAGAAAAAAGAACAAGGATGATAAGAAAAGAATAGAAGAGCAAAGATGTTAAGAAAGGAAGAGTAAGGGTGATAAGAAAAAAAAAGGAAGAGTAAGGATGATAGGAAAAAGAAAAGAAGAGTAAGGATGTTAAAAAAAATGCCGGGATAATAAGAAAAGAAAAAAAACCAAGATGATAAGAAAAGAATGAAAAAGCAAAGGTGATAAGAAAAGAAAAAGTGCCAGGATGTAAAGAAAAGAAAGGAATAGTAGCGATAATAAGAAAACAAAGAAAGAACCAGGATGATAAGAAAACAATTGAAAAGCAAAGATATTAAGAAAGGAAGAGTAAGGATAATAAGAAAAGAAAGAAAGAAAGAGTGACGGTGATAAGAAAAGAAAGGAAGAATAAGGATGTTAAGAAAAGAAGAGTAAGGATGATAAAAAGAAAGAAAGAACGAGGATGATAAGGAAAGAAAAGAATTACAAAGATGTTAAGAAAAGAAGAGTAAGAATGATAAGGAAAGAAAGGAAGAGCAAATATGATAAGAAAAAATGAAGAGTAAGGATGATGGGAAAAGAATCAGGATGATCAGAAAGTAAAAGAAGAGTAAGGATGATAGGGAAAGAAAAGAAGAGTAAGGATGATCAGAAAAGTAAAAAAGCCAGGATGATAAGAAAAGAAAGGGGAGTAAAGAGGATAAGAAAAGAAAGAAAAAGCAAAGGTGATTAAAAAAAGGAAAGGAAGGGTAAGGATGATAAGAAAAGAAAGAAAAAGCAAAGGTGATTAAAAAAAGGAAAGGAAGGGTAAGGATGATAAGAAAAGAAAGAAAAAGCAAAGATAATAAGCAAAGAAAGGAAGAGTAAGGATGATAAGAAAAAAAAGGAAGAGCAAGGATTGAAAGTACTGAAAGAGAACGAGAGAAACAGGTGAGCAAGGAAAGATGAAAAGAAGGAAGGTGAGAGGGGAAGGAAGGACGGACGGAAGGCAGGAAGGTAAGGCGGAAGGCAGGAATAAAAAGCAGTCATGCAATTCGAGAGGCAGATGCAGTTGTTATAATTACAATGCTTAACTGAAACATGGTTAGCCGAAGGACCACGCAAGAATCAGCGTCTCATTCGAGGAAGCTGTTCCGGTAAACAGCAGCTCTGAATATGACACTAATGCCGATCACTTCTCATAGTTTTTAATCTATCGTGCTTTTACTTCAGATTTCCTTTGAGGAAAAAGGTGCTAAAACTATACGAGTCACTGTTTTTGTATCTCTTTCTCTCTGTTTCCTAAATCCTGTTATTTTCCTCAAAATGTTCACAAATTCTCTCTCCCTCCCCCTCTCTCTCTCTCTCTCTCTCTCTCTCTGTTCATCTGTTACTTTTCTCTCTTCCTCTCTCTCTTCCTCTCTCTCTCTCTCTCTCTGTTTATCAGTTTATTTCTCTCTCCTCCCCACCCCTCTCTCTTTCTCTATTCATCTATTCATTTTCTCTCTTCCTCTCTCTCTCTCTCTGTTTATCAGTTTATTTCTCTCTCTCCTCCCCACCTCTCTCTCTCTCTCTGTTCATCTGTTCCTTTTCTCTCTTCCTCTCTCTCTCTCTCTCTATCTGTTTATCAGTTTATTTCTCTCTCCTCCCCACCCCTCTCTCTCTCTCTATTCATCTATTCATTTTCTCTCTTCCTCTCTCTCTCTCTCTGTTTATCAGTTTATTTCTCTCTCTCCTCCCCACCTCTCTCTCTCTCTGTTCATCTGTTCATTTTCTCTCTTCCTCTCTCTCTCTCTCTCTATCTGTTTATCAGTTTATTTCTCTTTCCTCCCCACCCCTCTCTCTCTATATATATATATATTCATCTATTCATTTTCTCTCTTCCTCTCTCTCTCTCTGTTTATCAGTTTATTTCTCTCTCTCCTCCCCACCTCTCCCTCTCTCTCTCTGTTCATCAGTTCATTTTCTCTCTTCCTCTCTCTCTCTCTATCTGTTTATCAGTTTATCTCTCTCTCCTCCCCGTCTCCTCCTCTCTCTCTCTCTCTCTCTCTCTCCTCCATATCTTTCACTTCTACGCTTCGTGATCTAATCCCTCTTTCACATGCAAGATGCGGTAGAAAGTCAATTTCAATGCAGAGTTTTCCTTCTCCTAGACTGGTCGCCACACCAGGGTTAAAGATCCCTGTCTATCCTACTATTTACTCACATCTGGAGAGAGGATAGTTGGATGCATACCTTTCCCAAGGGTATTAGTGCTATGTGAAATACAAACAGTATCTTCCAGGATTTGAACTCGGGTCGTCAAGCCTATTTTCTACGCCGATAACTATTACCCTATGAACGTTTGGTATAGGTACGCAGGTTGCTAATGAGGCCGATATGAGATAGGCAGGACCTGCCACAGTGGCTGAATGGAAAGGTCAAACCGGCTCATTGATATTTGATACCTCCTTGCTTAATGCTCAAGAATATAAGGTAAGTATCAAGGGTAAAGTGGAGCAATCCAGGGAAAGGAGTAACGCCCTCTCCTACACCTTGGTATAGTAGCTATTGAAAAGGGAGCCATCTGGTTGCCCTCGACTACGGTCGCCAACCTTATTTTTACTTACTATTGTAATATTGCGGGTTTGCTTTTTTGTTTTGTTTTGCTTTTAGCGGAGGGTTGCAGCTTTGTGCCAGTCTTCAAATTGGGGAGTGGCTTTGGTGTTGATTTGCCGTCATGATTCTTTGTTGTCAGTGTTAGCCATCCACTGTTGGCGGTCGATGTTACAGGTTGTGTACCGCTTTTACTGTGCTCCTCTGTCACCGTGACCGAACGAAGGTTCTCCAAAAAGGGCAATCTTTTGTAGGCTGTGGTTTTTTATTACATATATGACTTGCTTAGCAAAGCTATCTCTTCAGTAACATCGTTTTGATACAGGTAGCTTTTTATCATTTCGAGGGCTTCGGTTATCTATTGAAGACAAAAGTAAATGCAACTCACTCCAAGAAATATACCTTTATCAGCGATTTCGCTTTTCATGGTTTCATTTACCTGTGATCAATCCCAAGATAAATAATTTATTGTTTATACACAATGAATTTTAAAGCACAAGAATAATGATGACGGCACTTCAGACCTATCAAAAAAGTTCAAAAGTTTCTTTTAAGTGAAAGAGCAAAGAATATCGACTCAATAAGAAAAGAAAAAATTCGTATGCTGACGTCGCCCAAATCTACGATAAATAAGCATATTCTATCGATTACACACATTACAGTTCAGAGAGATACTACACTCTGATCTTAGAAAGACGTGATTGATATTGATCCGAGTCCAAAGTGCCTAACATCGACACTCTGAATCTGGCAGACCACTGAGACAATACACTAAGATTCTTGATAGAAATGCTTGACACTTTGAGCCGGGCAGATAGCAAAAGTTCTACGCCCTGATCCAATGCTGAAATTTTTTTACTTTGATGCTTTGAGTCAAGGAAATTAACAGAGATACTACACACTGAGCATGAGCAGAAATATCTATCATGGACACATTGAGCCAAGGAAAAAAGCGGAGTTAAAACACTAATCTTAAGCAGAACTTGTAGATATCGACACTTTGAGCCAAGGCAAAGCGAATATATTGCACTCTGATCCGGGCTCATCGAGAAAAAAAGCTAGAAGAATAAGGCATTCAATGGGAATTAAACTCATTTAGAATGATCTGCTCATCGAAGGCACTAACAATTAAATCTTGAAAATGGTCGCCAAAGCATAAAGGTAGTGTTAATTCTGTTTGTTTAGGTTTGCTTCTTTGTTTGATGACATATCAACTTTCGTGGGTTATTTAATGTTAAAACCCTCCTTGTAAAACAAAAGTATTGATACTATTTTACTCATAGCTTTGGGGTGGATAAAGGGTATTAGTCCGCAAGTGAACACAATAGTACGTCAGGAGTTCAAACTCGCTTACAAAAATGTCACAGTCCAGTACGTTAGCTACTACGCCACGCGTACTCTTTTGCTGTTTCTGGCGATTCAGATAAACCAAAGAGAAGCTGTAAAGTGTGACTTTTTTTAATGAAAATATCAAAGTTTAAGATTTTATGAAAAAAATAGAAGCACCGAAGTTACTAAAATGGAATCTTTTATCAAAGGCATAAGTTTTGATACTCGATATTGTTCGATTATGAGATGATTTTATTTGCTATTTTTATTAATGTCATATTCAATATTCAATTTTAATGCAAACGTTATCGTAAATAGGTACATCGTGTATTATGTGGCATATATTTCTTTGCAAGAGAAAGTATATTATAAGTCATAAAGAGAAAGTATGTTATAAAGGAGTGTTCTTCCACTCTACAATGACTTATATACTTTATCTTGCAAAGAAACTATATATATATATATATATATATATATATATATATATATATATATATTGTATCTTTGCAAGAAAAAGTATATAAGTTATAAAGAAATGTAAGAACTTTTCATAGTCTTTTCCTCGTGATCTAAACACTTTCGACTATTCCCTGGACATTGTGAAAAACAAGAGAGAGACATGAGGATGTTGTTGTCGTCGGACAGACTGAGATGTTAAACTGTCTCTGTGGCGCCTCTCTTCTTGGACGCTATGAATTTGACTACGTCGTTAAATCAATGAATCATTTGTATATATATATATATATATATATATATGTGTGTGTGTGTGTGTGTGTGTGTGTGTGTGTGTGGTTATCTATTAAGCTTGGTTATATATACGTGTGTGTGTGTGTGTGTGTGTGTGTGTGTGTGTGAGTTCGCTATGAAGATAAAAAGATTCCTATGTTGATTCCTATACAATCACGACATTTTCTTGGAGAATAATACATCTGATCAAAATGCCACCCCAATGCACATCAACCAACAAATCGAAAAAATAAGAATAGACCTACCAATACAAGATCTACAATAGCAAATGCCACCCATATCTTACATAAAATTAGCTGCAACCAACAACTTCAGATACTTAATGCCTTATTCATAAAAGCAAGAAAGCCCACAATATCTTTTAGCAGGCGAAATGGGTTGTTTTTTTTTTTTTTTACATATTTCTTATAATTAATGATTACACCATACCAAAGTAGATATATTTTAAAACTTGTTCAAAAATTGCAACAACTCTGATTTAAGACGTTCTCATTTAAGACAATAGATTTTCATGTTTTGATGATGTCATAGAAATCTTAGTGTTCGAGGCGCACAAGACAGATCAGCGTCTCAATTGGTTCTGAACATAGTCACACCCTTGTCTCAGCGTTCTTGACAATGGCCAGAGAATGGCCGAAAGTTCTTGGATACTTAATCCTTCCCTTCTCCTCTTTGTTTTTTTTTTTTTCTTTAATTTCTTCTTTCATCAACTTTTTCTCATTTCTTCCCATCACACACACACACACACACACACACACACACACACATATATATATATATATATATATATATTCGGACTAATGCTTTTGGGGAAGGTATGAACCTCTTTATTCCCCCTAGCAATGGGTTAAATAGTATCACTGCCGTTCTTCTACATGGACGACATTGGCACTGAATAACACACGAAGGTTGATATGCCATTAGAAAAGAAACGAAATACAGACACATACACACACACACATACACTTACATATATATATATATATATATATATATATATATATATATATATATAGTGCATTTAGATGAAAACTCAAAACTTGGTTAAGTCGTCATTATAAGTTTATTTCGGAGAATATTACTATACTCTCACTCTCTCTCTCTCTCTCTCTATATATATATATATATATACATATATATATTGACTGTCTCTTCTTTACACACAAAAGACAACTCAACCCCGCAAAAAAAAAGTCTGTGGCCACACATGGCTCCACAGGACAACATAATCCTAGCAAGTCTTACGAGACAACTAAAAGACCTATATTTGGCTTTGACATTTCTCACATGTCTTCTCAAAGTAGATGAAAAGCCACAGACTTTGTTACGGAACAAACACGAATTACCAATAGATTGCTGCAGAAAGTCCTGGGTAAAATCACCCGGCAATTATTTTATATCATAAGATCCCATATGACTAGCTAGTACGGTTTTGGACACACAGGCCCTATTGTAGATGTTTACAAACATATTCATATTGAAAAGTTTCCGCGACCGAGATCAAGTCCTGCTCGTTCCAAAATAGAATGTTCGATTCTCTCTGTTTGAAATGCTTCACAACCATTGTAGATCTCTTTTTTTTTTTTTTTTTCTTTTTTTTTTTTTTTTTGCAAACTAGTCCATTTTACATTATCTGTTCACAGTCTCCAAGATCCGCATAACGTTTCTGAGGATGATTTAACGACATCTTAAAAAAAATTTTTTACGGTAATGTCTCTGACGTTTAGAACGTTGTATATATTTGCTTTAGCGGTTCGCCACACAAAAGGATTTGATTCAAATAAAACTGGTTTTGAATTTCTAATTGTCCTTCTCCTAAACCGGTTGCCATGCCTAAATTAAAGAGCCCTTTCCGACCTACTATTTACCCGCAACATGAGGGAGAATAGCAGTATTCACGCTAAACACAATGATATTTGTATGATGTGAAAAATGTCGACACCTTCGTCCAGGATTTGAACTCGAGCCGGTGTGCCTATTTTCTATGATGCTGACACTTATGTCACGAACGTCTCAAACGTTGTAACTCTCCATAGAATAAACTGCTTAGATAGGTTAACGTCCTCCATCCTAGTAAAATGCCCAACGCAAATGATGGCGTATTAGGAGCATCTCAATTGTGAGTATTTGGGCTCAATGAAGAACAATATATATATATATATATATATAGCGGGATGAAGGGTATATGTATTCGTCCCATCCATTGCATGCTTTACGTTTATTCCACCATAATTTTGAGTAATATAAAACAATTATTGTTATTTTCTTTATTCTCTTTGTGTTTGTTTTCTTTCTTTCTTTTTATTTTTTATTTTTTTTTTTTTTTTCCGAAGCTTAAAACGAAGGTGCAAAGGATATACTCAATCTTGGCTTCAAAATGTACAGACATAGCTTTTTCTATCTCCTTAACCTCTGTATCTCAGTATATATATATATATATAGAGAGAGAGAGAGAGAGAGATTGACATATATACACAATCTTAAAATCCATCTGTTTCTTATCTTTTTTTCTTTAATATATATATATATATATATATATCTCACAGGTAGATATCTTTTCTTCTCTCAGTTTCACTATATATAAATACTTAGACTAGATTTTGCAAATTGTATTTCAAACTCGGCTTAGTTTTGTTTTTGTTTTGATTTTTGTTTTTTTATATTCCTTCATTTCTAATGATGATTCTTATAAACGATATAATTTTGGGAGGGTAAGCAGAGCGAATTATTGCTGGTTTACGGAGAAAAGAAGCCGGTAAAGCAATGAATTTAGTAGCTTCCCTATTGCCTTTGAGTTGGGAGCATGAGAGACAGAGCATTAGACTGGTTGGGTGGAAGAGAAAAGCAAAAATATTTTTGCTTGCTTTCTCGCCATAGTCAAAATAGACTGTAGATTTAGTCTTCCCTGTTTTATTATTCTTTTCAAGTTATGTATAGCAATGCTATAATATCAATCACAACTGTAATACAAGACATATACAAATACAAATGCAGGCGAAAACAGGCGGGACTCTGTTGTTTCAGACACGAACGCGTTTATTAACTTCTGGTTTCCGTACTTGGCGGCATGAGGAGAGAGACACAATTCTTAAAAGTCTATGCTAACCATACTATGCTGACCATACTATTATTTACCAACCCCTCCGCTCGGGTGGAATATGACACAAGGTCAATTTTTAAGCGAAGTTTAACAGGTTTGAATTCAGAGTTTTCCTTCTCCTAGACTAGTTGCCTCACCAAGGCTGAAGAAAGTAGTCTGTCCTACTATTTACCCATAGCTGGAGGGAGAATAATTGGATTCATACATTTCCGAAGGGTATTAGTGCAATGTGAAATGCAATCAGTCTCGTCCAGGATTTGAACTCATGTCGCCGTGTCCATTTCCTACGACGATAACCATTACACCCCGGGCACCTCAATGCTGACCATACTATGCTGACGCGCGGCGCATCTTGTGATGTTAAAGATCTTTGTCGGTAGAGATCCGAAAAACCCAACTACTTGTCTCAACGGTAGAGAACTCAACTCTATACCTCCATGGTCCAATCTCAACTGACTCTTTTTCAAAATCCTCAAATTCTCAGGACCATCTCTTCCGGGCATGACGTCATCCCCACTCCAGCCCCATTTCCCGTTTATTATGACAAATGGTGATTGTCATATCCTTTGTGCGCTAGCGTAAAACTGCACCTTATGACTATTCACCTGAACTCTTAACCCGAATAGTTCAAAACCCTACCAAACTGAATGATGAAATATAATTAATGATTAATATAAAAAAAAAATCATTCCTTAATTATATAACATCAAGTTGGGTGCATGAGAACGTGAGAAAAAGCATCATAGTGAATGAGTGAAAGAGAGACAGTCACAGAAAAGCAAATATATTTTTGTTAGCGTTAGAGTCATAGTTAGAAAAGGCATTGGCTTTTCTCTTCCTAGATTTGATATTCCCTTTAAGCTGGGCGAATCAAAAAGAAAGACAGAATGACGAAGTGGGAGTTATAGAAAGAAAACCACTGAAATGCAAAAATTTTTTTGCTTGCTATCCAGCTGCATTAAGCCAGCAGACACTCTCGACTCAAGTGATCATGTTTTTATTGTCTCGTGTGGCTGAAATCAAAGACTTGCCTATTCAAAGGACTTATAGTTGGACAGACTTTGACGAAAAATTTGTATTATTTGGTTCTGACCAACATTTTGGATTAAGTGATTGTTTTCGTTGAGCAAAGATTTAAAACAATGGCTGAGTTTAGATTTGTTGAAGTGTTAAATCCAAAACTTTTTTATACTTACAAAATACATTTTCCGATGGAAGGGTTTTTTTTTTATCTTTGTACGTATATAAAACATATTGGATTTGGATGGATTGAAAAGCGAGTTGAAATCAGTTTATGCAGCCGATTTTGAAAATCAAGCGTCAAGCATCCAAGAAGTCGCAGAGATAATACAGGAATTTGAACTAAAGCAAGCTCTGGCAGAATTAACCAGATTACTAACTTTGAATTTGACCATACCTGCCACATCTGCTTCCTGTGAAGATTTTCTTCTTCACCAAAGCGTGTAAATAATTATATGAGGTGTTCCCAAAGTGAAGAACGGTTAAGTAATTTGGTTTTCATTTCAATAAAGACTTTTTGAAGAAGATGAAGGTAGAAGATGATGCTGATACTTTTTCCAACAAAGTGATCGATGAATTTGCCAAAAAGAAACAAAGAATTGAATTGATTTACAAATAAATTTTGATGACTCATTATTTGTAGATTTTATTATTTTCTCTCGTAACCAATGGCAGTCATCATTGTCTCCAGAGTATTACGAATAGAGAGATCACGCCCAGTGGACAGGGGTAAGAAATCTGAAGAGGGGACAGTTGGTAGAGGTGTATTTTCTCAGATTAAAATTAGTTCACATCACATTCACAGATGAGAGGGGGTGACAAATGATTTTCCGGGGTGCAGAGTAAGGCTCTCCTTTTCTTCCTCCTCCTTGGTGATTGGTCTGCATGATAAACTGAATGCTCTAGTTCCCAAGTCACACTTTGCAACTGATAGTTGTAGCATCTGATGGGGTCCTATCAATTAGTTTGACATTTAGACTGAGTGCAAATAAATTACTTGTGCTAAATTGAATTGTTAAAAAGAGAACTGTTTTTCATATAACTGTGAGTAAACAAATGACTGATGTTTAATTGAATTTTTAGTGATGCATAGCAATATTTTGAATCATTTAACTTTGTTGACTTATGCTAAATTGAATTGTTAGAAATAGAACTGTTTGATCATTTAACTGTGCGCAAACAAATGATTAATAGTAAACAGAATTATTCGTATTAGACAGCAATACTTGGAGCCATATAACTGAGTACGAGAAAAATGTGTGCATATACATTTGATATATATGTATAAACAGCATTTGGCATTAAATAACCTACAACGGTTGATATGCCATAAAGCAAAACCAAAGAAACCAAATATAAATAAGTTGCGAACAGTTGTATGGTTTCCTATCTAATGCAAATAATTATATGGTTTCTAGTTATTATTTCTATTTGATAACAGTTATTTGAACCATAGATGAGATACTAATATTCAGTGTCCGATTGCCCAGTTGGCTGGGGATGTAGAATACACTGACTGCACGTCATATCTTGGACACCCCTTTTTCTAGCGGGAGTACAGTCCGTGTATTCTAAACCCCACTGACAAGGCCATATATATATATATATATATATATATATATATATATATATATATATATATATATATTCTAATGATTTCAATGAGGTCTTTAAAAGACCCTCTTCCCAGAACCATATTTCCTACTTCTCTGAATGCCAATAAACCGCCATTTTTGCTTACATAACAATCGCATTTGTTTGATCACTGAACCGAGGAATGCTTCTGGCTTTATTTCAGTACAACTTACGATAAGGGGGTTATATTCTGCTTTGTGCTCCGACTAATTAGCATTTTATCCTTTTGTGCCAAAGTTTCAAGAATCTTCCAGTCATTTCAATTTACGCAATTAAAATCGATGTCCCTCCGTCTTGCAGTGATTGGGTTGGAGAGATTTTGGTCGGACGCCAAAATGCCACCCCCACCACAAACTACTATCCGCTCCACTTACTGCCACCCCCATCATTAACTGTTACCCTTGTGATACTCGGAATTATTTCTTCCTCTCCCATGGAACTGAAATTAGTGCCGATGAATTGTAGAAATTAAGATTTTGGATATTGCCAACGATAGAGAAATTGTAGATAATCACAGAGAGCTCTTTAGTTTGGCATAGGGTCAATCCGTAAATATATGACACAATCACGACTTTTTTTTACAGCCACATTAAGCAACATCGATTGGTTGATTGATTGAGTTGGATAACAGGTCAAGCTGTCTCGCGTTATTTTATGGCTAGCGGTTAGAGAATCGTGTTTATTCACGGCTCCTTTTGTCTAAAAATAAAAAAAAGAATTTCAAATGTCTATTTTAAACTACACAGTGGATTCCTTGAATTTAGTGCGGGAAGGCTGGAGACTGTTCAGGTGGAAACTTTGCTTTCAAAAAATTTAGAAAAGTGCAGATAGCACTCTACATAAGCCCTGAAAAAGATTTACCGACCCAATATTCCATGGTTGTAAATTCGCGTATGCTCAAATCAATCGAATTGTCAAACTTTCACTAAGTTTCTTCCATTTTCCGAAATTCGAATTCCAGACGCGCTATTATGTTCACTTTCGGATGAAGAGCCTAGAGAAAGGCATTAAACCCCTTCTCCCCCCAATTATGGGTTAAATAGTTCTATCAATGTTTTATTGGTATTAAATAAACCACGAAGGTTCATATGCCATTGTACAAAGAAAGAAACCAAACTATTTCCTGACAATTATCGCTTCGACCGATTTTTGCTCAATTGTCTTCTGTTTGTGTGAGCCTTAATTCTCTTGGCGACTCATTTTTATTTTTAAATTTCTGTTTCTTTTCAACCTTGTGAATATTCTACAAACGTTTCTTTCTTTTTTTTATTTTTCTATATCCAATTCCATAATTACCGCGTCTCCTTCCGCCATTTTTTAGCAGTCATTACTTGGCTCAGAGTGAATATACCCTGACTGGTCTATAAGTATCTTTACTTACTGTAGCTTCATGACAATCAAATAGGACTGAAAGATGACAGGACTCCACGCTCCAAGATCTAAAATAGAATTTGTTGGGTATGGGGTTGTGCCTGTCCAAGTGCGATCATCCGACGGACATAGGTATGATTATCTGGATATGGGGAAACTAATTTAAAAAAACAACAACAACCGTTTCATTAAATATGGGACTTCTTGGAGCGGTGAAATCCGGGCCACTTACGATAAAGGTATAAAACAATTATTCCAATTTGAATAATTGTGTTGATCAAGAAACAGCTGTTATGGACTATTAGATAAAAACACTGATTATAAAACACTATTAATTCTAATAATTACTTTTAGCATTTGTTAACATGAAACACTTGACAAAAAATGTCTAGACACGCACACACACACATACACACACACATATATATATATATATATATATATATATATGATTGGAAGACTATATACGTATGTGTGTATATATTTGCATGTGTGTGTGTCTATGTGTGTGTCTCTGTTTACCAAACCTTCTGCACCTTCAGGATGCGATACAAGGTTAATTTTTAAACAGATTTTCACAGGCTTGATTTTAGAGTTTTCCTTCTAGACTGGTTGACATACGAAGGTTAAGGAGCCCAGTCTGGCCTACTATTTACCAATAGTTAAGGTTACCAAATTTACTTTTATATATATAAAAGTAAAGTTGGCTACCTTAGTCGAGAGTCAACCGAAGGCTCCCTTTTCAATAGTTACTACACCGAGCTGTAGGGGAGGGCACTACTCCTTTCCCTGGATTGCTCCACTTTACCCATGATGCTTACATTATAATGCTGAGTGTTAAGCAAGGCGGCATCAAGTACCATGTTTCGAGTCTTTGGTATGACTCGAAGATTGAAGCCCGGTCTCCCGGACCATTGGCGAACACTCTACTCATTAGGCCAACGGTCTGATCCATTGATCCATTCCTGACCATTAACAAACCCTTTTTCTTATTTGCATTGTATTCCTAGAATAGAATTATTTCCTATGTCCTATTCTTCTAAATGCCTATTTATTATCCATTGGATAACTCTGTTCATCTTCATAATGCCTCATTTTTATTCCTGGCGGCATTGGCAAAACAGAATTTTAAAAATCGGCTAAATTCGTGACGGCGGCGGCGGCAACGACGTATGGTGTTGGACTTGGTATTGTTCTCAACGAAACAATGACCATTTAGAACGCTGATTTTTGCCCAGGATCTGACACCAACTTCTAAAACCATCGACCAAATAAACCGGTATCTAAACGACGTATTTGCATCCGGGTATCCTTCCTCGCTCGGTTAGTAATTGTTAAAGTTTTTTTTCTTTTTTTTTCCGGGTTCATTTTCTCACACATCTGCATTGCTTACAGAGTGCCTCTTCCATACTGACAAAGATTAATCAATTGATTGATTGCAAGACATGTAATATCTCATATGTAACATATTATATCAACTATGATATACGGGCATCAGTATTACACACACACACACACACACACACACACACACACACACACACACATATATATATATATATAAATCCACATATTTACACATACATGTCATACAATAAATATCATATGTATGTTGTGTATATATATATATATATATATATACGTGTGTGCGTGTGTGCACATGTAAGTATGCATCAACACACACACACACACACACACACACACACACATATATATATATATATAATTATGATTAGAATTTAACGCAAAAAGCGTTTTTATTCAGTAAAATTCTGTTCTCTGTGCACTGTCAGTGTTAACACACACAAACACACACAAAAACACACATACACTCACACACACATGCTCTCATATATATATATATATATATATATATATATATGTTAATACATATCATACTCATCTATCTTACCAAATTTATTATCTGTCATTTTGTAATATATATATATATATATATCATTTGTATTATATCACGAGTTATATATATATATATATATATATGTGTGTGTGTGTATATATATGTGTGTTGATATATATATATATATAGATATATATATATAATCAGATAGATAAGATTAGAGATTCAGTAAAAGATAGGCAATCTAGGATAGCTTGGCAAACGATAAACGAAGTGAGTAGAAAGAAGAGCACAACCAAAGTTAAATTGAAAGCTACAAACCATCAAGAAAGAATAAAACTGTGGAAACAGCATTTCGAGAATATACTTGGAAAACCACCGAAAGTTACACATAAATCAATCACTAGAATTATTAGTAAGCAATTAGACATTAAACAAGGACTGTTTGCTCAAGAAGAACTCGACTCAGTACTTAAAAAAATTAAAAATAAGAAAGCTGCAGGGCTTGATGAAATTTCCCCAGAAGTATGGAAAACCACACAATTCGACGATATACTGCTCCGACACTGCAACGCAGTCTATAATCAAAATCCGATTGACAGATGGATGAAGGGATGCATCCTCCCTTTCCCTAGAAAGGGTGACCTCGGATTAGCCAAGAACTACCGAGGTATAACACTTACATCCATAGCAGCCAAAATATACAATGTCCTACTACGAAACTGCATAGATCCCAAAATTGACAACATTCTTAGGAAAAACCAAAATGGCTTCCGAAGAAATAGATCCACAACCTCACAAATATTGACTATCCGTAGAATCCTAGCAGGCGTACGGGCAAAAAAAAAAACACAAGCGACAATACTATTTGTCGACTTTACCAAGGCCTTTGATTCCATTCACAGAGGGAAGATGGAACAATTCCTACTAGCATACGGCATACCAAAAGAGACCGTCGCAGCAATAATGATTCTCTATAGAAACACCAAAGTGAAAGTACGTTCTCCGGATGGAGACACAGACTACTTCGACATTGTAGCAGGAGTACTGCATGGGGACACACTAGCCCCATACCTCTTTATCAACTGTCTAGACTACCTACTTAGAACATCGATTGATAAAATCAAAGAAAATGGCTTCGAGCTGACAAAGTAAAGAAGAAGAATGTACCCCACAAAAATAATCACCGACGCCGACTACGCTGATGACATAGCGATTCTGGTAAATACACCCGTCCAAGCCGAAACACTACTGCATAGTTTGAAACGAGCTGCCGCAGGCATTGGCCTCCATGTCAATGCACACAAAACGGAATACATGTGCTTTAATCAAACAGGTGACATTTCCACACAAGGCGATAGCTCTCTGAAACTAGTAGACAAGCTTACCTATCAAGGAAGCAGTGTCTCATCAAGCGAAAAAGACATCGACACGCGGCTAACGAAGGCATGGAAAGCTATCGATTAGCTATCGGTCATATGGAAGTCAGACCTGGCCGATAAAATAAAACGCAGTTTCTTCCAAGCAGCGGTCGTGTCGATACTGCTATATGGAGGCACTACATGGACGCTACCTAAACGAATGGAGAAAAAGCTAGACGGCAACTACACAAGAATGCCGCGAGCAATATTGAACAAGTCCTGGATGCAACACCCCACAAAGCAGCAGCTGTACAACCACCTACCTCCCATCACGAAAACTATCAAAGTTAGACGAACCAGACATGCAGGACACAGCTGGAGAAGTAGGGACGAGCTCATAAGGGATGTACTCCTATGGACCCCCACATATGGCCGGGCAAAAGCAGGACGACCAGCTCGAACCTACATACAGCAGGTCTGTGAGGATACGCGATATAGCCCTGAGGACCTGCCAGAAGCGATGAACAATAGGGAGGAGTGGTGAGAGAGGGTCAGGGATATCCGACATGATGATGATGATGATATTATATATTTTCGTGTTATGTATATTATACATATGTTATTACGTACATAAGATATATTGTATTTATACACACACACACACACACACACATATATATATATATATATATATGATTAATGATTAAATTTAGCACTAAAAGTACTTTTAATAAGTAAAATATAGGGCTCTATGCTCGAATATACAAAAAATACCAAAATATCTTAATTATAAGATAGAATAAAGCATAAAAAAATCAACGACTTCATTTTCCCGCGGCCAATGAACACATTACTTAATCTTCTGAGATGTCCCTAATAAGGGGAATGCCGACGGTGCCGAAGGTATTTTTGGCCTTGCCGGACGCGTGTGGGCTTCGGCCCTGCAACCGACCCACCTTAAAAACGGCCTTGTGCCACATTCGTGCGTTGGTGGGACGTATGATAAATAACAAGAGTTGTGCTTTGTTATTCTATTGTATTATATTTTATTGTTGAACTATTGTGTATACACAAACACACACTCGCACACACCGATATATCTGTCGTTCTCTCTCTCTCTCTCTCTCTCTCTCTCTCGCTATATATATATATATATATGACGTGTGACCAAAAGGACTGAAGAATTTTTTTTTTAATTCTAAAATCCAAAATATTAATAAAGACCTGTAAATAGCTTAGAAACTTTTATAAAAGAATGCTGATGTCTAGACTTCAAGACACGTAGACGTCCAGAGGAGTCTGAGCCATTTTTTTTTTTTAAATTATAAAGCTAGTCTTGATACTTTTGGACGAACTACTTTCGGCAAAACACAGGTTTGCGCAAGAGCTGTACCCTTCATACTCACCAGACCAATTCTCCGATCGAATGGCTGGAAATTCATCTCAAAGGATTTAAGAACGAGAAGGATATTAAAATACAGAAGTGCTTCGACCAAGGAAAAAATCCCTGGAACTAGTGCGTTGAATGCCAAAGTGAAAAATTTCAATAAAATTGATGTATTTCGTCTATTGGTCATTTCCGTCTTAATTTTTTAAAAATACAGCTTCGGTCTCAGTTGCTTCTTAATACCCCGCAGGAAAAGATTGACTTTATATTGCATCCGGTTCATGGCAAAGGATCTGAATAAACTCCTACCTACAGCCCCCACGCATATACGTATGCACACACACACACACACTCACACACACACACACACATATATATATATATATAAGTAAAGTTGGCGACCGTAATCGAGGGTGACCTGAAGGCTCCCTTTTCAATAGCTACTACACCGAGGTGTAGGGGAGGGTACTACCCCTTTGCCTGGATTTCTCCACTTTACCCTTGATACGTACCTTATATTGCTGAGTGTTAAGCAAGGAGGTATCAAGTACCATTTTTAAAGTCTTTGGTATGACTCGACCTGGGATTGAACCCCCGTCTCCCGGACCATTGGCGAACACTCTAGAGTGCGTATGGTTGTATATGTGCAGATAATGTGACAGAAAATTGAGCAAATAAATATACACATGTCCAAATTGTATTAGTCTATTAATGTTCTTTTACACTCGTTCATTTTAATTGGTTGGTTGGTTGGTTGGCTGGTTGGATTTCAAAGCATATAAACCCTGGTAGGTTATTTAATGCCAAATCTTGTTTATACATATGATTTTTAAGTGACGAGTTTATAGCTAACATTTGTACACGAACCAGGGCTCATTTCTTCGCATACAGCCAAATGGTTTCAAGTGTTGCTATATAACCCTAATAGTTTTATTTTTCCTCAGTTCAACGGTTTTAAACATTTCTATTTCACACTAATAATTCTATTCAGCTAAAATGGTTTCAAGTTTAGTAAATGATTAAACAGCTCTATTCGCCCTATAAATAGGATCCTAACAGTTACTAACAATCTGGGTCAGAGTGGACCTGGAAATAATGGCAATGAAGGGGTACTCTACATTCCCCAGATTGTTTAGTGTCATATCCAGGACACTTGTTGGTGAGGTGGGCGAGGGGGTGTTACCCTTCAGTAGAGATGCAGTCGGTGCTTTCTACTGCACCAACCAAAAGGGCTATCATTCATTTTAATGTGCATTTCTTTACGTAATTTTGTATGTAAATATATATTCATGTGTGTCTATATATGTGTGGGTGTCAAAAAATTCAAATATATATATATATATATATATAATGAACATTTATATATATATATATATATATATATATATATGTTCTTGTCTTCTTAAGTCAGCCTGTTTAAGTTTGTAGGAATGATGTTCATCGGGGAATATTAATTACCTAAAGCGGACTCTATTTACACCGCGATGGAATCTTAATTGTCATGTTTGCAACGAAACGTATATACTTCTTATAGCGTAAACCAACTTGCATTCTGCGCACAATTAATCTTTTCTGTCAAGTCTGCGCAATATACTTTTGCAACAAAAAAAAAATATCCATTTTTTCCATCTTCATATTCACAACAATATGAACTGATGTATATCTTAAACTACGCCAGATTCCAACTGGCGAGGAATAGTATTGTCTGCTTAAAACTTTATTGTACGTTCAAAGTGTTTGGGTTCGTCTTTTTTTGTTTGTTTGTTTGTATTTTTGTTTGTTTGGGGGGTGTCTTTTTGTGGGTTTTTTTGGTTTTTAGTGAATTTCTGGGATTAGAATTATCATTATTATGCTATTAATTTATTTGGCCCTTTTCCCAGAATTATCAAATATACTTTTACAGCCTAAATGGATTTGGCTCTCGACTAAAGAAACGCATTTAATGTTTTTATCTACAATGCAATTAGATAGATAGATAGATAGATAGATATGACATGACCAAACATAGATAGATAGATAGATAGATAGATAGATAGATTGATTGATTGATTATCAATAAAAGAAATAAACAATTTCAAACATTTATTTGAACGAGTGTCTTTATCTTTCTATCAACTTTGAAGCTTCGAGACAAAAAATGAACCTTTAAGTTTCCATCTAGATTTCTGCGGTGAAGAATTATAATAATGAGTTTAAAATCCTCCATACGGGATGAATTTCAAGTTGCTTCTTGAGGAATTTTAGTATATGTGTCGTCGAAGCAAGTTATTTCTAGAGAGGTGGTTCGAAATCGATTTGGTGGGGCCATGCTCCATTTTAGTATTTCTAAAATTCTGATGCCTCCCATCCTGTAATATTCAAAGTTACATATTTAAAATTTTACAGCAATTCTCGTAAAGGAAAATTAAAAGGCTATCATCTTGGTCTTTAAAAACCGACTCATTGGCCTAGTGGGTAAAGTGTTCACCAATGGTCCGGGAGACCTAGGTTCAATCTCATGTCGCGTCATATCGAAGACTTTAAAAATGGTACTTGATGCCTCCTTGGTATAGGTACGCAGATGGCTAATGTGGCCTATATGAGATAAGCAGGACCTGCCACAGTGGCTGAATGGAAAGGTCAAACCGGCTCATTGATACTTGATACCTCCTTGCTTAACACTCAGCAATATAAGGTACTATCAAGGGTAAAGTGGGGCAATCCAGGGAAAAGAGTAACGCCCTTCCCCACACGTTGGTGTAGTAGCTATTGAAAAGGGAGCCTTCAGGTTACCCTCGACTAAAGGGAGACAACTTTACTTTACTTACTTTATCAAGGTCTTTAAACAGGGTCCACCAAAATATTACCATGCCCCACCGGTGGGACATGGTAATATTTTACGCTCCACTGGTGGGAATTACTGCCATAGAAAAAAGCCTAAGGAATCCTTTGCCAACGATAAAGGATTGATTTGGATGTTTATTCAATGGTATTTTCCAGAGACGAATCATCTTGTTGGCCATTAGCAATACGGCAAAAGTAAACACAATAACCCAATTCCCTTTTTAAGATCCTGATTCTCAGTGAGTTTGAAAATATCAAAGGAAAGAATTTATTTCTAAATTCATTTTTTAACTTTGGTGTCTATCTTAGAAATTTGGGGGTAAATGTCTTCTTCACACGGTTAACCAAAATTATGATTTGATTTGATTTCTTTGTTTAATGGCATATCAACCTTTGTAGGTTATTTAATGCCAAAGCCATTCTCCTAGAAGAACAGTAGTCGTATAATTTAACCCATAGCTGGGAGAATAAGGGGGTTCATACCTTTCCCAAGGGTATTTGCCCGACAGCGAACGTAATAGCGCGACTGGAATACGAACTCGCTTACTACGATTCCGCAGTTCAGCGTTTTAACCATTACACCACGAGGACACCCCCCCACACACACACAAAATTATGAAGATTCGGTTTAGGTAACCTGACAGATAAAAAGTAAGTCTTGCATTACGCTTACATGAAAAACGAGAGTATTTACTTAACCACTCCCCCATGAGTAGGATACGACATAAGGTCAATTTCTAAGCAGAGTACAACTGATCTGAATGCAAAGCTTTCCTTCTCTTAGACCGTTTTCCATACGATATTTAAAGACCCCGATTACGTACTCATAGTTGATGGGAGAATAGTTGGATTCATGCCTTTCCGAAGGGTATTAGCGCCATGTGAAATGCAAACAGCCTCGTCCACGATTTGAACTCGGATCACTGTGTCCAATTACTATCATGATAACCATTACACCACGAACGCCTCCTTGAAAAAGGCGAGCATTATACTTAGTCAAAGCATCCTGTGTCTTGCTGATTATTTCCTGAAATCGCCCAAGCGGGAAAGAAACAAGCTCATTTTTGGCTGAGTTTCTGTCTGGGGCAACAAACCATATTACAGACCCACATATACATAAACACAGGCACATACACATCGACACACGAGCACACACGCATACACATCCACATACGAGCATACGCGCACACACACACACACACACACACACACATCCACATACGAGCACACATACACACACAAGCACACACACATCCACATACGAACACACACACACACACACATGTCCGCACACAAGCACCCATATACACACTGAAGCACATACACATACACACACGAGCACACACACACACACACACGATCACACACACACACACACACGCACAGAACTCAAATTTTTTGTGCCTGATGTCATATTCCATCATATAATGAAATAATAAACTGAAAAAATTATTTGCAATAAAAATTTAGTATAAAAAATGCTTTCAAGTTAATAATAAATTTAAGTTTAAAAAAATATATATTCTTTGAAGTAAAACATATTTGAGATTTTTAAAGATTATTTTTTATTATTTCAGCCAGGACTTTATTCGTTTAAGTCATTGCTATAAGAAAGATTTCGTTTTTTTGTTGGTTTGTTTGTTTGTTTGATTGATTGATTTGTGTGTGTGTGTGTGTGTGTGTGTGTGTGTGTGTGTGTGTGTGTGTGTGTGTGTTAGGCCCAAAATAACAAGCCAGGTTAATTTTTTTTCTTTCTGTTGTATAATCTTGGTCAGCAAAATTTACCTGAATAAACAATTTAAAGTCTCTAAAATAAAACTACGAGATACATTCGATAAGTTTCCAGACTTTTTTCGTATGGACACGTTTACTGATAGTACACACATGAAACTCTAGTCCCCTTCAAAGTAATCTCCTCTGGCTGCAATGTGCTTGTTGTACAGTTCCAACAACTTCTTCAAGGCCCCATGGAAGTCCTCTTGTGTGAGCGTGTCGATGACCTTCGTTACAGCCTCTTTCATCTCCTCAATTGTCTCACAACGACACAGGGAGCAAGGTCTAGACTATAGGGAGGCTGAGGAACTATCTTGATGCCCATCTTGGTCAAATAGTCTGTGATAAAGGTTGAGTTGTGGACTGGTGCATTGTCCTGGTGGAAATGCCACTGACCCGATTTGAAGAGTGCTGGCCTCTTCCGACGGAATCTCTTCCTGATGCTGAGTGTGGAACAACGTATAGATTCATGCCTTTCGCGAAGTGAAATGCAAACAGCCTCGTCTAAGATTTGAACTCGGGTTGAAGATTCTGGTTCCAACGACGATAATCGTTACGCAAACATTGAAGCCGGTGAATGTTATATTCATGTTTTTATAAATATCTATATTGAAGAACTGAAGAACGGAACTCGTGTGTACTTTTAACGTTAGCCTAAAAAATTTTCATGAATATTTTGTATAACATCGACCCAAACATAAATCTTTTTAGACAACAAGAACAATCAATAATAATAATAATAATAATAACAAATGGTATATGCACAACCAGGAATCCGTTCGAGAAAACGAGACGCACAAAATTGTTTGAAAGTTTGAGATACCAACGGATCACCTAATCTCGGCCAGACGACCAGACCTAGTGATAGTCAACAAAAAATAATAGTTTCGTAGCCCACTCTTTAGTGTGGAGATGTCGTCCCTTTGATTAAAGCACATGTATTCCAACTTGTCCGCGTTGACATGGAGGCCTATGCCACAGAGCTACTCGTTCCAGATCATGCAGCAGGGTTTCAGCTTGGGCAAGTGTATTTGCCAGGCGGGTGTAGTCCACGTCCGTGATTATTTGTGAAGAGTATCTTCTGCTTCTTTCCTTAGCTAGCTTGAAACCGTTTTCTTTCATTAAATAAACAGACGTTCTAAGCACGTACTCTAGGCAGATGATAAACAGGTATGGGGCTAATGTGTCTCCTTGCAGCACACCTGCTACAATGTTGAAGTAGTTTGTGTTTCCAGCGGACTTTTACTTTCGTGTTTATATATAGCCTCATTATGACTGCGACGGTTTCTTAGGGGAGGTCGTAAGCCATAAGTATTTGCTCCATCTTCCCTCTGTGAAACCCACCTTGTCACATTCTTTGTGGAGAGTGGAATAAACATCACACATGTAAGTAATCCAGTGGTTCGCATCTTTAACTGAATTGTCGGGCCATCATATGTCTAGATCGATGGCAGAATCCATCTTATATATATATATATATATATATATATATATATATATTGCTATCCACAGATAGACTGTTTCGTTGTATCACAACTCTTCAGTGTGGCGGAACACGTAGGACGCTTGAAGCTGGGATTGAAACCCGCCCAACTTTACGTTAGACTTAGTATCATACCGCTCAGCCAACAAGTGAATCGCGTCAGCTCGGGAATTATAAAGCATTATGCAGTAGCTTTCGTTTGTTTACATTTTTGACTTACCGGATACCAGAGTGCTCAATTCGTTCGAATATTGTTTTACAAAAACACGAAAGCAATGGTTCGCTCTCTTGATGGCAACACCAACTTCTTCAATATTGTCACTGGAGTTTTGGAAAGAAGTACATCAACGCCGTATTTGTTCATAATTATAAAGGCATATGGTGCTAATGTAGTTCTTTGAATATAATCTATCAAGACTGTGTACTTCGAATGTCGATCGATCTAATAAAGAAAAATAGCTTTCCACTTAAATTGTTAAAAAGCAGATAATATCCTGCAGAAACTATAATAGATGCAGACTGCTTAGATGATCTAGCGCTTCTTACAAAATACACACACTCAAGCCGAATCCTTACTTTATAGCCTGGACTAAACAGTAGGAAGCATTTGCCTCAAAGTGAACGCAAATAAAAAAATGTTCTTGTGTTTTAGACGAGAAGGAACCATCTCCAATTTAGGTGGCAAGCCACTCAAATTAGTGGAGAAGGTCACACACCTCGACAGTAACATCTCATCTACGGAAAGCGATGTCAACATTCGTCTAGCAGAGGTGTGGACTGCTATCGATAGGCTCTCAACTATATGGAAATCTGATCGCTCCGATAAAATAAAACGGGATTTCTACCAAACTGGGATTGTGTCAGTACTATGGCATGAATGCACCTCATGGACGCTAATAAATACATGGAGAAAAAGCTTAATATGAACAACAAACGAATACTACGTGCTGTAAAATCCTGTTATCAATACCCTACAAAAGAGCATTTGTACAATCACTTACCTCCCATCTCAAAAACCATCCAAGCAAGATAAATAAAACATGAAGGACACTGCTAGAAAAGTAATGACAAAATCCTCCGATTTCCATACTAAAAAAAGGGTTAATTTTTTAGCAAAAAAAATGCTTGAGAAGATGTAATTTTTGTATCCGATCGGCACTTGTACATTCGTTTTAAAATTTCTTGGAGATTCGCAGACAGTATGTGATCTGCTGTGCAAAATTTGAAAGATCAAAACCCAAAATAATTTAAGAAATCTTTTTCCTCCTAGATTGTTTAAAATATATTATTTAACCAATTAGAAACTGTTTTCTTTCATTAAATCAACAGACGTTCTAAGCACGTAGTCTAGGCAGATGATAAACAGGTATGGGGCTAATGTGTCTCCTTGCAGCACACCTGCTACAATGTTGAAGTAGTTTGTGTTTCCAGCGGACTTTTACTTTCGTGATTTTATATATAGCCTCATTATGACTGCGATGGTTTCTTTGGGGAGGTCGTAAGCCATAAGTATTTGCTCCATCTTCCCTCTGTGAAACCCACCTTGTCACATTCTTTGTGGAGAGTGGAATAAACATCACACATGTAAGTAATCCAGCGGTTCGCATCTAATCAACTTTTTCATATAATTTCGAGCTTACTTCAATCTTATAAATAATCGATAGAATTGTTTATTCTCCAATAGATTAATCGATCAATTCCGTAAATCTGCTCAAAACTTTCGACTTTATTCCTTTCAGGTAAAAACCTAACATTCTGTTCCTTCAAGTTGCATTTAATTTCAACATCGCTTAATTATTCTATTGAACGTAAATATTGTTTAAAAAGATTTATTCGTACTACAATTACAGTCTTCGATTATTGATGAAAAATATTTTCGCAGCACCACCTACATTTTAGCGTATGAATAAACTTTTTTCCTCAGAGTGAATAACACACGCAAAGATCTTTTACACACACAAAATATATCAACAAGATTTAAACAATGCAAACTGCTACCTGAATTTTCTCTCATGTAATATTTACACCAAAACAATTACCGATGCCGACTACACCGATGACATAGCGATTCTGGCAAATACACCCACCCAAGCCGTGACCCTGCTACATAGTCGAACGAGCCGCTGCTGGCATTGAACTCCCTGTCAATGCTCACAAAATGGAATATATGTGCTTTAATCAAACAGGCGACATCTCCACACTAAACAGTAGCCCTCTGAAACGAGTTGACAAGTTCACCTACCTAGAAAGCAGTGTCTCATCAACCGAGACAGACATCAATACGCTACTAGCAAAGGCATGGGCAGCTATTGATAGACTATCGGTCATATGGACGTCAGACCTGACCGATAAAATAAAAGGCAATTTCTTCCAAGCAGCGGTCGTGTCGATACTGCTCTATGGATGCACTACATGGACGCTACCTCAACGAATGGAGAAAAAGCTTGACGGGAACTACACAAGAATGCTGCGGGCAATATTGAATAAGTCATAGAGGCAACACTCCACAAAGTAGCAGCTGTACGGTCACCTACTACCCATCACGAAAACTATCAAAATTAGACGAACCAGACATGCGGGACACTGCTGGAGAAGTAGGGACGAGCTCATAAGGGATGTTCTCCTATGGACCCCTTCACATGGCCGAGCAAAGGTTGGGCGACTAGTTCGCGCCTACATACAATAGCTCTGTGAGGATACGTGGTGTTGCTCTGAGGACCTGCCGGAAGCGATGGACGATAGGGAGGGGTGGCGAGAGAGGGTCACGAATATCCGTGGTGATAGCATGACATGATGATGACGATGATGATGATGAATATTTACGTTCTGACTAAAATTATCTTTTCTAACAAGAAAACTTGTAACTTCTTTTTGTCAACAAACTTTTCACACAATTTCTATCATTAAGGATTTTCGGACTATTGTCTTCATCTTTATTGTTATTTCCACAACGTTTCGGCCGATATGTCGTCCGGCCTTCTTCTTCTTCAGGTGTTTGTCGAACTAGGGAACCTTCACGAACCTTCGAACTACGTCCTTTATTGAATCCACGGGGGTCACCTGTTCTGATTCCGTTAGCCATAACCAGGTACAAATGTTAAATATTCCTGTATTGTTACTCTCCTGCAGTCAGGATTGAACCTGCAACCTCCAGATGATTGTCTTCATCATCTAAGAAGACAATAGTCCGAAAACCCTTAATGATAAAAATTACCAAGCTTCGTCTCAGAAATTTAGACAACCAATTTTCACACAATTTAAAGAAATGGAATTTGTTTCATTTGTTGATCGGTGTTTTATTCCATTATTTACGTATTTATTTGCTTCATGTATCTTCCTTCTCTCAACTCTTTGTTTCCTACTTGCACATAAATCTCTTCCTTTCACTTCTCCCTCGTTCGTTCACTCCATATCTTTTAACTTCAGGATGTGCCCGTGGTGTAATGGTTATTGTCGTAGGAAATGAACACGGTGACACGAGTTCAAATACTGGACGAGACTGATAGCAATTCACATAGCACTAATACCCTTGGGAAAGGTATGAATCCAATTATTCTCCCTCCAGCTATGGGGAAATAGTAGGACAGACTGGGTTCTTCAGTCTTGGTGAGGCAACTAGTCTAGGAGAAGGAAAACTCTGAATTCAAACCTGTTAAACTCCGCTTAAAAAATTGACCTTGTGTCATATCCTGTCCGAGCGGAGTGGTTGGTAAATAGGATCTTTCAAGTTCAGCTGTGTCTTTCAACAAAATTTTCACTCAGTTTAAAGAAATAAAATTCATTTAATTTCTAGATCGGTTTTTTCCACAATGATTTAGGCATTTTTCTGCAAAAAAACTCATAAGTGACGTTCTCCGGTCGACTCCGAAACACGGACGCGTTATTGTGGGCCAACCAGAAAGAACTTACATCGACTGTGCAAACAATGGGTGTAATTTAGAAGGCCTACCTGGAGCGATGGATGATAGAGACGTATTGGGAAAGAGAGAGAAAGACAGACAGAGTGTGTGTGTGTGTGTGTGTGTGTGTGTGTGTGTGTGTGTGTGTGTGTGTGTGAGGGAAATCTGTTGTAATAGGAATTTTTGATGTAATTATAACCGTCATAAGAAATGAATACGAAGACTCGAGTTCAAATCTTACATCAGGCTGTTTGTATTCCATATAAACTTGGGAAAGGTGTGAATCCAAACATTCTTCCTCAAACGATGAGCAAATAGTAAGGCAGATCGAATTCTTTAATCTGGTATGACAATCAATATAGGAGAAGAAAACTCCGGAATTAAGACCTGTTAAACAATATATAAAAAATTGACTTTGTGTAACATCTTCCTCATGTGGACGAGTTGTTACACACATACACACACACACACACACACACATATATATATATATATATATATATATATATATTAGGCGCCTTTCAACTGACACTTCTTCAAAAGTCAATCGTTGGTACTAATTAAATAATGAAAAGAATGAGGATTGAAAAATAATATTGTAAAATTGGAGCGGGGATATATATATATATATATATATATATATATATATATATATATATATGCGTACGTACATGTATACATGTGTGTGCGTGTTTGTATGTGTAAAGTAAGTTGGCGACTTTAGTCAAGGGTGACCCGAAGGCTCCCTTTTCAATAGCTACTACACCGAGATGTGGGGGAGGGCGCTACTCCATTCCCAGGATTGCTCCACTTTACCCTTGATTCTCACCTTATAAAGCTGAGTGTTAAGCAAGGGGCCAACAAGTACCATTTTTTGTGTCTTTGGTATGACTCGGCCTGGGATTGTTGTGTGAGTGTGAGTATATGTACATACGCATATTTGTGTGGGTGTGTTTGCTTGTATATATATGTGTGTGTGTGTGTGTGTAAGCTTTTGCTCGTATTCATATTTTTATGTATGCGTGCGCGTATATATATATATATATATATATGTATGCGTGTGTTTGAGTGTGTATATATATATATGTGTGTGTGTGTGTGTGTGTGTGTGTATACGTTTATATATATATATATCATCATCATCATCATCATATCGTGCTGGTAGCACGGATATCCCTGACCCTTTCTCGCCACTCCTCCCTATCGTTCATCGCCCTAGGTAGGTCTTCAGGACAACACCCTGTATCCTCACATAGCTGCTGAATGTACGTTCGAGCTGGTCGCCCTGCTTTTGCGCGGCCATGTGTGG
>CAUZXS010005358.1:5000-70950 GCA_963585895.1 Sepioteuthis lessoniana | reverse complement strand
GACTTCCTCTTGTCCCATATCTTCTTCTGGGACCCAGGGGGTTCCAACGCTTGCACCCCTTTGCAAGCCGTATCGTCAGAGACGTCCGAGACGTCTTTGATCGGCTACCTATCCCTGGCTCGACTCTCGATTCTGACTCAGGACTCGGTCTAAATCTGACTGCGTGGTTCTCAAATCACGTGGTCTTCTTCCGGTTGCTCAACCGGCCTGCTCTGACGTTCTGCCATCCCCCTTTTTACTATTCACAACGTGACAGCTTGTCAAAGGGGTTACCAGGAACGAACCGAAAATCCATGTTAACAGTCATCATTATATAACAGTTCTAACTTCCCAATATCATTTTTCTCGTCTGATACATTCGGCAAAAAACCTTTTCACCCACTTTGTAAAATTTATTTCCAGTTTTTTATACCGCATGTTCAACTTTTCTTATTGGGTATCAGCTTGTCAAAGACCGATCTTATTTTCTGCGCAAATATAATTGCTGCCGGAGTCATAGCCGAAAGCGTATTTTTATTTGGTGTAAGACGATAGACTTGTAGAAACTGACGCAATGTTGCTTCTGTAGATCCAGCGTTGGATTTTTTTAGAGCCTCCCCTCGAGAAGGTATCCACGAACTGATCTGCTTGACCAATGCTTCTTGGATGGTTAGGAGCAATTGTTATGTACTCCACCACAAACATTTTATAAAATCCCTTAAATACTTTAGATATAAACTGGGTGGCATTGTTAGAAATAATGGAATCTGGAAACCCGAACCTCGCAAACAGTTCGTGTAGAAAACCAATTACTACTCTCGTGCTTGTTTTCTTGCATCTCATGTCCACTTGGAAAAACTGTCTGCTACGATCAAATAATATGAACCATTAAGTGGACCAGCAAAGTCAATATGCAGACATGACCAGTTTCTGGCCACAAGTTGAACTTTATTGGTAGCGTTTTAGCTGCCAAAGCACAACCTTTGCGTGACTTTACCAAACTTTCGATGTCTCTATCCATGCTACGCCATTATGATTTTCATTTTGGATATACCAGGATGTCCTGTGTGGAATTCTTTAAGAATTTGCTTCTTCAGTGATAGAGATACCACTCTTTCGTTGTACATGAGAACGTCATTGCAAATTGAATATACGTTGGATTCTGTTGGATTCTTGTCTTTTAGCTTTTTCTTCATTTCCACAATAAAATTGTCATCCAACGCTTTATTTATATCTTCTAACATCTCAAGTAATTCCTGCTCAGTATTTCATAGTATTTTTTAAATCTACTTCCGCTCGTAGAAAAGCGCTGACCATATCTTCCAAAGGTTCACTATGTTTTGTGATAAGTCTTGACAATCCGTCCACGTGACAATTTACTCGATGGTAAGAATTCCATCCTGAGATCGTAATTCAATAAGATGGTTCCCCATCGCAGCAAACTATGAGCTGCATGGGACGGTAGTCCTTTTTTAGACCCCAAAATAGCTCAAAATGGTCTGTGATCCGTTTGTAAGGTAAAACTTTTTCCGTGAAGGAATCTATGAAATTTCTTAAGCGTAAACACAATCCCTAAACTCTCTTTTCCAATCACAGAACAATTCTTTTCGGTTGCAAGAAACGTCCTGGATGCGTGTTCAATAGGTTTAATCAAACCGTCTTTGAGTTTACGCATAATGCAGGCTCCTATTCCGTATAAACTAGCGTCACTTGCCACGATTATTAATTTTTTTTTTATCGTAATGTGTCAAAAACAAGTCTCCCGTTAGGAATGCTTCTTGGCACTTCGTCGTCCAAACCCATTTAGTGTCTTGTTAATGTTTGGTACAAATACCCATAGCTGGGAGGATGAAGGGGTTCATACCTTTTCCGGGTGTATTTGTCCGAAAGCAAAAGTAATAGTGCAACTGGAGTACGAACTCGCTTACAACGATACCACAGTCCATCGCTTTAACCATTACACCACGAGGACACCCCAAAATACGTTGTGATAATTCGCCAAACCCAGGAAACATTGAAGGGAGCTGACATTTTCTAGAGAAGGCATGTCTCTTATAGCACTGGCTCATGTTGGATCTGGTCTCCTGCCATTTTTATCGATAATTTGTCCCAAATATTTGATTTTATAAAAAAAATCGCATTTTTCTTTCAGCTTGAATCCATAGTCCTGAATCCTTCTGAAAACCTTGAAAATATTTTTGTGCTTTTCTAGGTTTCCACTTTTTAACAAAATATCGTCTAGATAAGCGACCGTGAAGTCAAATCCATTAAGTGTCTTATCCATAACTTCCTGAAAAAAAGCTGTACCGGCCTTTATCCCAAAAGCCAACCGACTGAATTTTAAAATTCCTCGATGTCTGTTTATTGTAAGTAATTTGGAATATTTGTCGTCCACTTCAGTTTGCAGATATGCGTTGTTAAGGTTGATTTTCAAAAATATCCGACCCCCGTTAAGTATTGTAAAAACCTATTCCGGCCCCGAAAGTGAGTAATAATAATTTTTAAGGGCATCGTTTAAGCCCGTAGAGAAATCTGTGCAGTCACGTATCTTTCTAGACTTTCTCTTTATATATACCGTTGGTGAAGCACAATCGCTCTAGATAAAACACCCATCTTTTCGAGTCTGTCAAGCTCGTCATTTATCAGTTTTAACGACGTAAAAGGTGCGTTTCTTTTCTTTTTGAAAACTGGTCGTACATTTTCCTTTAGCTCGAATTTAGCTTTCACTTTATTACACCTGCCTAAACCACCAGAAAATATATCTGAGAATTTAATTTTTAATTCTTTCTTTAAACTTTCTGATTCATTGGTAAAACCGTTAATTTCTGGACAAAACGAACTGATTAGACTGTCCCATAACTTAAACTGCTTCATCCAGTCCGTTCTAAAAATGTTATTTATATTTTTCATCACAAACAGTCTTAAATTCAATGTTTTCTTATTCAACATCACATTTGTTATAAATTCTCCTACGAATTTTATTTTCTATCCTGTAACTCTACTAGCGATTTTCTTGGTAATCATTAACCTTAGTTTTTTCTTTTCTTCCCCCCAATTGGGCCATTGGCCTAATGAGAAGAGTGTTCGCCGATGGCCCGGGAGACCAGGGTTCAATCCCAGGTCAAATCATACCAAAGACTCAACAAATGGTACTTCATGCCGCCTTGCTTAACACTCAGAATAATAAGGTACGTATCATGGGTAAAGTGGAGCAATCCAGGCAAAGGAGTTGCGCTCTCCCTTACACCTCGGCGTAGTAGCTATTGAAAAGGGAGCCTTCGGGTCATCCTCGACTAAGGTCGCTGACTTTATTTTTACTTATATACATTTATCATGCTTAAATTGGAACTGCATCCAATTGTAATTTAATATTTTTGTTAAATATTTTTACCTGCACAAATTTCCTTATATTCCGACCAACAGATTCATCTACATTTGTAACTTTAACGTAACTATTCACTCGTTTTTCTTTTTTAGTCTTACACTGAATTTTCTTACGTCCTTTTTTGCAACGAAAACATTCTTTGTTTTTGTATGGACAGTCATTATAAAAATGTAGTTCTCCCCATGCGTAACAGGGGTTTGGAGTAATATTTTTTACTCTTTATTTTCTTGGCGCACTTTTTTAATGCGCGACACACCGTTTACTTCAATATCTTTAGCGTCTTGCCGAACATTTATAAACCTCTGACAATCTTCTACTAGATTTTGCACAGTCAAATTGGGTTCATTTTCAAGTTTATTTAAAACCCTCCTCCAGATCTCAACGCATTTTGTCGACACCAAACCTTGCACTAATATCAGTCATTTAAAATTGTTGGAGCTTAATTCTACCATTTCGAACCCCTCACATTGACCATTCATAATACTAGGGAACGTTGTGAAATCTTCATCTTCCTTTTTTATTAAATCTGTGTATTTCCATCTTTTATGGATCAACGACGTCTTTGTGCTGAACACTTCAGAAATTAAAGGAACCGTTTCTTTAAGAGTTTTTTTTTCGGTAATATGTAATTTACAAAATTCGTGTATTCGACAGCGCCTAGTTTCCTGAGCACTAGTCTGACATTTGTGGTCAGACCAATTTGTTCAGTCCGTTTTGTAAAGGTCTTCATATCTAAGGGGATACGATGAAAGAGTTACCTCCTCTTCTGGCAATTCAGCAATCACATTTACGATAGAATCCAGTGAAAAAACGCCCGAGTCTTCGTTCTTGTTGGCATTTTCCGTTGATGTTCTACAAAAAATTCTTCGTACTTTTTAAGCCTTTGTTCGTATTTTCTGTTCTTTGTTTCAATAGTTCCAGTAGAGCTGTTTTAAAATCATTCATTTTGTACTTTACGTGAACTAACTTTTCACCAAAGTATATTATTATTATTTATTTATTTATTTTTTTACACAACTGTCTCTCAAAAGCACTTTTAAATCTTCCTACTAATCTAACTTCCAACGTAACACCTTTACATCGAGAAACCTCACAACATTGCATGATTTTTGTAAATTGAAAATACAATTTCCTATTTCATGAACCTTTTTTTATGTTTCCAGTTCTTTGTTGTTGGAATAATATCCCGGATTTTTCTGAATTTGTATTTCGGACAATTTGGTTAATATATACGTTATCCTTAGAAAATCCTTGTAGCAAAAAAAAAAAAAAAAAAAAAAATGCTTTGGTTATTTTTAACTTCCACAGCCAAAGTAATCTTTGGTGAATTTTACGCGAGTTTTGTCGATATTTTCGTTCGTAGAATATCGTATTTGTGAATATTAACGCGAGTTCGATTCTATCGAAATTCTTGTTCGCCAAAAAATTGTATTGGAGAACGTTTAAGTTCGACCGAATCCTTCGTCACCAAATGCTGTCGTTATCAATATTATGTCGCACTGCCAGTACGGATCTCCTTGACTCTCCGTCTCAACCGTCCATCGCTTCCGGTAGGTCTTCAAGGCTACGTCCTGTATCGGCACTGAGCTGTTCTATATAGGTTCTTGCTGGTCGTCCTACCTTTGCTCGTCCATGTGATGGGGTCCACAGGAGTATGTCGCTTATGAGTTCGTCCTTACTTCTCCAGGAAAACGAAGGTTGGGAATGAAATCGAAATCTTTATAACATCAACAAAATACAATACTCGCCAACAGCATGAAGCAGGGGTACACTGCTAATGGTGACTAGGTAGTCAGCATAAATCAACTCCCCCCACAATAGAGTTTAAAGTATTTATGAGAAATGGGACATACCCATTACTATCCACCGGTAGAGAATATAACGTGAAGCTGATCTAATTTCCTATTGCATTCATATCTATTTGAGTAAATTTAATCGTGTTTCTTTGTAGAGTCAAGAGTCCAGAGAACTTTTAGCGTTGCTGATGATTTTATGGGACTGGTGTATACCCACCCTTCTGAACGGAACGTTTGAAGGAGGCATACTGAGAGCGTTCATCTACAAAATGATGGCTTCCCAAGAAAATCATGTGGGGTCAGCTCAGTCTATTGACATCCTTCAAAACTTCCAGATCACTTTTGCACGTTTCCAGATCTCATTTCAAACAGTTCTGGTACTTTAGCTTGGTCTTTGATGAATTTCTTGAACTAGTACTCAATTCTTTGGAAAACTAACTTCCTTCATACAAACAAGTTGACCAGAACAGAGGCAGCCTCTAACAATCTATAAAAAAATCTGATTAATATAGTTGTAAAAACTATCATTATATTCTTCTATAATAAAATATTCAATTTGTAATTCAAATTTATCCATCATTACACTATAATTATTTTTATTGTATTTCAGGATAAAGAAGTTTATCAGTATTTTAAAGCAGCAAATATTTACATGCCCCAAAAGAATGTTTCGTTTTTACAAGCTCTTTCAATATCTCATTTTGTGTACCCGTTAAAGAACTCTCTATGACATCCCAATATCCACAAACTATATTTGATAGATTTACCCATTGAAGAATAGAGGTATATGATTTCCCTTTGATTCGAAAGATGTGTTGCAAACACTTTTGATGGAATCGTTGAAAAACCCTGGTTTCGTAATTGTATATAGTTAGGTCTGGCTGATATAATCATCATCATAAATAAGGTGTTTCCACCGTACAGATTCTCTTGACGTTCTCTCGTAATCCATCCTCATCAGCTATCGCTCCTAGTAAGTCCTCTAAACGGCATCCAGGACCGTACCGCGCAGATGAATATAAGTTTTTGCTGGTCGGCCAACACCAGTGTGTCCATGTGTAGGAGTCCATAAAAAATGTTATTCACGAGTTCGTCTATACATCTTCAGCAGTACCCAGTATGTCTTGCAAGTCTTATTAGGGTAGTTCGTGAGATGGTTGATAAGTGGCCATATAACTGTTGTTTTTAGGGTGCTGCTCTAAGAATCTGTTCAAAACAGCTCGTAGCATACTTATGTAGGTCTCACCTAGCTTTTTCTCCTGGCGTTTCCTTAAAGTCTAAGTGGTGCAACCATACAGTAGTACTTACACGGCTACAGCATGGAAGAAATGCAGTTTTATTTTTTCACATTGAACTTTGAGATGGCGAGCTTGCCTAATATCCTCTGTATGCTACTCGCTAGATTTGCTTCTATAGCTTAAAGCACAGCCTCAGAATCGACTGTTTTAGTCTTACCTTGCCTAATCGTCCAGGTTCTTGCTACTCGAACGAAATTTCTTGAACTTCAATTTTTTAAGCAGAATTCAGCAGGTTTGAATATAAAATTTTCCTTCTCCTAATCTAGTTGGAGAAGCAAAACACATTTTTTTCTAGGATTTGTGCTTGGGTTACCGAGTTCATTTTCAACAAAAATAACCGTTACCCCACACCCGACACTCTATGGATCATTTCATGAGCTTCAAAAATATCCGGAAGCTCTCTAGAATTTCCCTTTGAACTTCAAAGTGAAACGAACGAAAATTATGTATTATATTTTCTTGCTTTTCATTTTCAACAATAGCTTCTGCTTTGTGCCCATACCATTTGTATGCTTTGTCAGATGATCACACACACACACACACATATATATATATATATATATATATATATTGTGTGTGTGTGTGCATAGGTTCTAAAGAATGATAATTACAATATATTAATACAATGTATATCCTTCTTGGGCGTTAACACAGGTCTGCGCTGGCTCATAGTATAGCAGACAGTTCACTAGTATGCATGTTGCTACTATCCAAGATGACCAAAGTCATTGAATATCCTATCAAAACATTTTTAGCTTTTTAGATATACATAATGTACTCAAGTCAAAATAGGCATCATCTTTCAAAGTGTTGCAATTTTATTTACTATCAATAGTGTATATATATATATAGTCATCCACAGACAGACTGTTTCGTTCTGTCAGAACTCACCAGTGTGTGTAGACAGGCTAGATTCCCGAAGCTGGGATCGAAACCTGGCTGACTATTACGCCGATTCAAGAGGAAACCAGCGCAAGCGAAGGAAATTTAAACGCTTATGTATCACATTTGTTTTTGTTTACATATATCCGCTTAACGGCTACCGAGAGCTCAATTCATTTGAAGAGCCTTGCTTTACGCTATATATATATGAGCGTGTGAGAGTGTGTCCAATGAACGAGAGAGAGAGTGGACGAAAAATTACAGACAGGTTACAATTTTTATATTGTAAATCTTTTTTTCTTTATTTTTATGTTGTTTTGGTTTTGCAATCAGCCAGTTTCAGCCAAAGGTAAATATTTGCCGAGAGAAATTGCATGAAGGGACTAACACTTGAAATAAAACAGACTTAAATCTTTTTCTCCTTTTTTCCTTATTTCTTTTTCTTGGCGTTCTGTGCCCAGGCAAACAACACTTTCTTTCTTTCTTTCTTTCGTTCTTTCTTTCGTTCTTTCTTTTTTTTTTTTTGAATTCTTCTAGACACTCTTGCAACCATTTTCTTTTCTCTAATGAATTAAAAATAGAACTTTATTCACATTGCCGCTTAGTTCACTCCCACTTTTTTCTTTCTCTCGTTTTTTTTTATCTCCTTTTTATACATGATTTTTTCCCTTACTGTTCTTCTTTCTCTTTCTTCATTGTTGTATACCCCAATTTTTAAGGGATCTACAAAATTCGACTTTAGTGGGCAGAACTGAGAAAACGGTCCGGTATTCGAATTATTTGGAAGGCAAATACATTCTATAAAAGAAAACTATGCAGAACAGGAAATATTTAATCACTATTTAAAGGAATTCTGTACTATTGTATAGTTGCACCACTTGGACTTTAAGGAAACACCAGGAGAAAAAACTAGATGTGAATTACACACGAATGCTAAGTGCTGTTTTAACAAATCCTACAAACAGCACCCCTCAAAACTGCAGTTGTACGACCATTTATCTCCCATCTCACAAAACATCTAAGTAAGACGTCAAGGCATGCTGGGTATTGATAGAGAAGTACACACGAACTCATAAGTGACGTTCTCTTATGGACTCCTACATATGGACACACCAGTGTTGGTTGACAACAAAAACTTACATTCATCAGCTTTGTGCAAACAATGGATGCCTCGTAGAGAGCTTATAAAGAGAGATGGCCGAGAGGAGAGAATGGTGGGAGATAGATAGATAGAGATAGGAGGGTGAAAGTCAAAGGAATTGTACAGGAGAGCATGGTGATAGATAGATAGATAGATAGAGAGAGAGAGAGAGAGAGAAAGAGGAAGGAGATACTCAAAGGAATTGTAGAGGAGAGCATGGTGATAGATAGATAGAGAGGAGGGAGAGGGAAGAGCCAAAGGAATTGTAGAGAAGAACATGGTGAGAGAGAGAGTGAGAGCCAAAGGAATGTTGATGATTATGATGATTTATTAGGCGTTATTTAGTTGGATGTTTGAATTTATACACTGATGTACACAGACTATCTTTCTCGTCTTAATTGATTGATTTTAACGGCATGTGAAGACATCTGGGGTTATTTTATACCCAGATGTTAGCGAATCACGTTATTGTACGTTCATTTTTACATTTTTTGTGTTGTTGTTTCTTAGGAGTCTTTTTTTTCCACACAGTCTGATGAAATCTGAATAATTTTAAAACAGATCTATTTTATCCATTTGCCCAGTCGGCTGGGGCTGTAGAATACACTGACTGCACCTCTTCAGAGTGGTAAGACCACCTCCCCAACGTGTGTCCTGGATATGACACTAAACAATCTGATGGTGAGGTTCCAGTAATGCTAGGGCTTTGGGGAATGTGGAGTACCCCTTTATTGCCATTGCTCCCAGGTCCACTCTGGCCCAGCGTGGAAACACGCTATCTATGTGTTAAATAGAACTAACGGCATACTTATGCCAAACTGAATTGTTTGATTAAACTGAATAGATTGAAATGGAAATGTTTTTGACTATCAAACCGTAATTGCATTTAAACTGCCTGCTTATGTTAAACTGAATTTTTTGAAATAGAACTGTTTTTTGACATTGAAACTTTATTTACACTAAACTGAATTGTTTAACATAGAACTGTTTTGAATATTAACTGTGTGTAAACAAAATCTGTACTTATACTAGACTGAATTAGCAGAATTATAACTGCTTGACTAAACTGAATAGCTAGAAATAGAAATGTGTTTCACTATTAAATTGCACTAACATTTAAACTGCGTACTTATGCTAAACTGAATTATTTGAAATTGAACTGTTTTTGACATTGAAACTGCACTTACACTAAACTGAATTGTTATATCTAACTGCTTGAATAATTTGAAATAGAAATGTCTTTGACAATTAAACTGTGTACTTATGCTAAACTGAATTGTTTGAAATAGAACTGATTATTCATATAAAAATGGATTTGGCGTTAAATAAGCTACAAAGGTTGATATGCCATAAAACCCAACAAACCAATAAACCAACTATTTTATCCATAGTGAGGATCCTAACAGGTCCTACCATTCTGGATCAGAGTAGACCAGGAAGTGGTATCACTTTGGGTTTACTCAACACTCCCCAGATATCCAGGACTGGAGCCTCACCATCAGATGCAGTTTAATGTCATACCTAGGATGTTCCTTTTTGGGGTGTTTTACCCTTCTATAGGGGTCAGTCTGTTCGAAGTCCCGCCGATAAAACATTTCAGTTTCTGAACCCTTCGACTTTCTTCAGGTTTTTGTCGTAATCAGCAACTATATGGGATTTTCTTATAGAACTCTTTATTCAATTAACAAAGACAAATCGTTCCACGAGAGAAAGAAAAAAAGAAAGAAAGTCATAAAAAGGAGGACTTGAAGAGAAAGAAAGAAAAAAGAAAGAAAGAAGAGAGGACAGGTAAAGAAAGAAAAAATGAAAGCAAAATAGAAAAGAGAATGCAAAAAAAAAAAAAAGAAAAATTAAAAGAATAATAAAAATGGTGAAGGTAAAGAAATAAGAAATGAAAAAGAAGAAAGAGAAAAGCGAAAGAATAGAAGAAAAGAGAGTATAAGCAAAGAAAGAAAGAGAAAAGGAAAGAAAGAAAAACAGAAAAGAGAAGAAGGTAAAGAAATAAGAAGTAAGGAAGAAAGAAAAAGAGAAGGCCAAAGAATAAGAAAAAAAACTAAAAAAGAAAGAAAAAATGAAGGAAATAGACAAAAGAAAAAAACGGGAAGGATCAATTTAGAATTTCAAAAATAGTGAAGGCAAAGAAAGAAAAGAAATCTTCGAAGAAAGACAAAAACAGAGGAAGGTAAATAAGAAAGAAAGAATAACAAAAAAAAAGAGAAGAAAAGAAAAAATGAATAAATAGATAAATAAAAGCAAAAAAAAAAAAAAATGGTGTCAGGAAATGAAGAACGTTTGATAAGAAAATAGAAAGACAACAAACGAAAGAATCCATAAAAAGCAATAGAAGGTAACGAAAAAAAAAAAAAGCAGAAGAAAGGAAAAGGAAAGACAGAAAGAAAAAACGAAGAAAAGCATAAAAAGAAAAAAAAAGATGGTGTCGGGAAGAAAAAAGAAAAAAAGCACATGGAAAGAATCAATTTCGAATTAAAAAAAAAAAAAGAAAAGAAAAAGATGAAAAGAAAAAAGACACAAAAAGAGAGAAAAATGTTTAAGCAAAGGTAAAAAAAAAAGTCCCTCGCCAACGTTTTCCCTCCATCAGGCAAATTCAAATATCATTCCATTTATTAGGTGGGGCGGACTGATTTAGGTTTTAGCTTTCTCTCTCTCTCTGTCTGTCTATCTCCCTCCCTCTTCCTCTTTCTCTCTCTTTCTTTCTTTCACTTCCTCTCTCTCTCTCTCTCTCTTTCTCTCTCTTTCTATCTCTCTCTGTCTATCTCCCTCACTCTTCCTCTTTCTTTCTTTCTTTGTCTATCTCCCTCCCTCTTTCTTTCTCTCTCATTCTTTCACTTTCTCTCTCTCTTTCTCTCTCTCTGTCTGTCTATCTCCCTCAATCTTCCTCTTTCTCTCTCTCTCTTTCACTCTCTCTCTTTCTATCTCTCCCAGTCTATCTCCCTCCCTCTTCCTCTTTCTCTCTCTCTCTTTCACTTTCTCTCTTTCGCTTTCTATCTCTCTCTCTCTGTCTATCTCCCTCACTCTTCCTCTTTCTTTCTTTCTTTGTCTATCTCCCTCCCTCTTTCTTTCTCTCTCTTTCTTTCACTTTCTCTCTCTCTGTCTGTCTATCTCCCTCAATCTTCCTCTTTCTCTCTCTCTCTTTCACTCTCTCTCTTTCTATCTCTCTCAGTCTATCTCCCTCCCTCTTCCTCTTTCTCTCTCTCTCTTTCACTTTCTCTCTTTCGCTTTCTATCTCTCTCTCTCTGTCTATCTCCCTCACTCTTCCTCTTTCTTTCTTTCTTTGTCTATCTCCCTCCCTCTTTCTTTCTCTCTCTTTCTTTCACTTTCTCTCTCTCTTTCTCTCTCTCTGTCTGTCTATCTCCCTCAATCTTCCTCTTTCTCTCTCTCTCTCTTTCACTCTCTCTCTTTCTATCTCTCTCAGTCTATCTCCCTCCCTCTTCCTCTTTCTCTCTCTCTCTTTCACTTTCTCTCTTTCGCTTTCTATCTCTCTCTCTCTGTCTATCTACCTCAATCTTCCTCTTTTTCGCTCTCTTTCTCTCTCTTTCTTTCTTTCTTTCACTTTCTCTCTCTCCTTCTTTCTATCTCTCTCAGTCTATCTCCCTCCCTCTTCCTCTTTCTCTCTCTCTCTTTTACTTTCTCTCTTTCGCTTTCTATCTTTCTCTCTCTGTCTATCTACCTCAATCTTCCTCTTTTTCGCTCTCTTTCTCTCTCTTTCTTTCTTTCTTTCACTTTCTCTCTCTCCTTCTTTCTATCTCTTTCTGTCTATCTCCCTCCCCCTCTCTCTCTCTCTCTCTCCTTAAAGTAATACGACACATTCAGGCCGTAATCTTTATACTTTCCCATCCACTCCACAGCCATGTAAACAGAATTCAGTTATTTATTATTCATTTTATTTTTTTTTTTTGGTTTCTCTACTCTGCCACCCGACTCCACACTGTTTCTATCTATTTGCAACCCTAGAAGAAAGCACTGTACCATCACTGACCATTTAAAGTTCTGAGTTGTGAATGTATAGTCAACTTGACCCAGCATTAGATGAGCAAGTCCATTCTGTTGAAGCGGACGGGTGGGTGTGTTTTGAGCAAAGACCTAAAGAATAACAAGCAATACCAGCATTTATAGTGGTGCGAGAGACCACCGAGCCATTCTAACCCTCTACTCTACCCAGCGGCTACCATTCCTTTTCGCTTGTACGATGGTCACGAATTGCAAACATCATTTCCAACATTCAAATGCTTTTCTCATTCAATCTTTCCACAATTTCTATTAGCATCTCTTCTAACTCGTCTCCTTTCTTTCTTTCTTTCTTTCTTTCTTTCTTTCTTTCTTTCTTTCTTTCCATTATCTAGATTGGTTCCTCTTTCCTTTTTTAAAGTTTTCTTTCTTTCTTTCTTTCTTTCTTTCTTTCTATTATCTAGATTGGTTCCTCTTTCTTTTTTAAAAGTTTTCTTTCTTTCTTTCTTTCTTTCTTTCTTTCTTTCTTTCTTTCTATTATATAGATTGGTTCCTATTTCCTTTTTTAAAGTTTTCTTTCTTTCTTTCTTTCTTTCTTTCTTTCTTTCTTTCTTTCTTTCTTTCCATTATCTCGATTGCTTCCTCTTTCTTTTTTAAAAGTTTTCTTTCTTTCTTTCTTTCTTTCTTTCTTTCTTTCTTTCTTTCTTTCTTTCTTTCTTTCTTTCTATTATCTAGATTGGTTCCTCTTTCTTTTTTAAAAGTTTTCTTTCTTTCTTTCTTTCTTTCTTTCTATTATATAGATTGGTTCCTATTTCCTTTTTAAAAGTTTTCTTTCTTTCTTTCTTTCTTTCTTTCTTTCTTTCTTTCTTTCTTTCTTTCTTTTATCTAGATTGGTTCCTCTTTCTTTTTTAAAAGCTTTCTTTCTTTCTTTCTTTCTGTCTTTCTTTCTTTCTATTATCTAGATTGCTTCTTCTTTCTTTCTTTCTTTCTTTCTTTCTTTCTTTCTTTCTTTCTTTCTTTCTTTCTTTCAATAAAACTTCTTTTTGTTTCATTTCACTTCTTTGTTTCTTTCTTCCTGTTTCCTCCCATCCCATCAAAAAATTCTTCCTCCTTTTTTTTAATCTCCTTTCTTGTCTAAAAAGGTTGGGTAAGCTGCCCCCACCCGAGCAAGATCTTTAGAAATGTTATACTCTTTTCAGTTTACTGAATATATTCACCGGCTTCAATCCGCGAATCGTAGTTTGGGCAAAGTCAACGAAAAAACCCCGACTTCACCCGGATACTCACTCATCTATATTCAATCCTCGCCCGTAATTTTTAGCTTTAATACTACACTTTTGTTAACCCATTCAATAGTTTACACTTTTCATTTTCTTGTCAAAAACAGCTACTGTGTGAGTAAAAGAAATGAGCCATCCTGGTAAAAAGAAAAAAAATCAATTTGTTTAATTTTTAATAAGAAGCTGTAAATGTTGGACAATGTACTTTCAGGAGCAGTTTCTGTAGTCATTCAAGACTGTAGAGCAATATGTCAAATTTAAAATGACACTGCGAGAGAGGAGACACACGTCTAAATATGAAGTGATGCTGAAAATAAATCATTTACTCAAGACTATTGTAGATCATTGTGATAATAGAAATTTAATTGTACTTGAAAAAATAGGCGACCTCTGGGAGCATGTATTTATGTTTTAATGTAATGAAATATAATTAATTAGAAAGACTTTAAAAAAAGGCATATAAGCAAGTTATTCTTATTTCTGTTTTATTTTAACTGATTTCTCTATAAAATGAAACATAGAATTGCTTTTGATATGTTTGAGACTAAAACAATAACATTAGAAATCTATAACACCAAAAAAGTACTTTTACTGAAATTAGTATGTAAATTATCCACACGATATTCTATGTGAATCATTATTTCTTAGTGATTTATAGCATTCATTTAAAACGTCTTAGTACCCTGGTTGCCCTGTCGGCTCGGGAGAGGAGCTGTAGAATACACCGACTGCATCTCTGCAGAGGGGTAAGACCCCACCCCAAAGAGTATCACTAAACCATCTGATGGTGAGGTTCCAGTAATGCTGGAGCTTTGGGGAATGCAGAGTACCCATTGCTCCCAGGTTCACTTTGGCCCGGAGTAGTAGCACCTGATAGGGTCTTATCTATAGGTTAAATATGATTTACAAAAATGTTTTTTAAAAGTTTAAATTTTAGGCAAAAAAAGAAATAGAAACCCATTTTCATGATTATCGACGTTTCTTTGTTTCTTAAAATTAGTAACATATACATGATTATTTCGCTGTTTTATTTGTTTGCATTGCTCATGTTCAGAAATTTCCAAAGCAAAATTCTAAAATTGGAATAATTTGAATTAAGGATTGATAGATTTTTTGAATTAATTGATGGAGGATAAAAACTGCTGTAAAAACATCCATTTGTGTCGGTAATTAGATTCTAATCCAGATCAATCGTTCAAATGTGAAGTGAGCCATTTATCCTTCCAAACAAAGGAAATATTACTTTGTTATTATTAGTTGTCTAAATTTCTGAGACGAAGCTTGTTGATTGTTATCATTAAGGGTTTTCGGACTATTGTCTTCATCTTTATTGATATTTCCACAACGTTTCAGCAGATATGTCCTCTGGCCTTCTTCAGGTGTTTGTCGAACTCGGGAACCTTCACGGAACTTCAAACTACGTCCTTTATTGAATCCACGGGGGTCACCTGTTCTGAATCCGTTAGCCATAACCGTGTACAATGTTACTCGCCTGCAGTCAGAATTGAACCTGCAACTTCTCGATGATTGTCTCCTTAGAAGCTTAGGGAACCAACGTCTATAAACGTTACGCCACCTGTCCTGCTGGATAATTCAGAGTGTTATATTGTTATATATTTATGCAGTTTTATTGAATTTCAATGATATTGTTGGAGTGCTCATTTATTATTTGAAAAAATTTCCACCCACCATACATATTTGTAAATGGTCGTGCTATGAGAGTATTTCTTGTTGGTGATCTACAGTTTGTGTTGTCGGGACTTTTGTTTTGCTTTGGTGTAAACATTTTCTCGATTTTCCTTAACTTTTAAAGTGTAGTGGTTGTAAGTCTCTTAAGGTCTCCACCGCTCTTCTGATTATTCTTGCCAATCTTAACAATGTTGTGGTCTGGATGATCTCGATTCTTCCTCTAATTGATGGTAGTTTCCGTCTAAGGGGCATTTGGTATTTAATCTGCGGTTGAAGGTAGGAGTTGTTGGTGTATGTGTCATGCTGTAGATTTTTTGTTAGGTTTAAAACAATGGGGTATTAATTAATCTTATATATATATATATATATATATATATGATAAAGGACGGAAAAATGTTTTGCAAAACGGCTATCTAGCACATTATTCCTTGGAAAGTTGGACCTCTTATTCTTTGTCAAGAAATTATCGGAATAAAAAATGAAATATCATTACTACTAACTAGGAGAAGGAAAACTCTGATATAACACTTGCAATTGACATGGTTACTGGTTATCTTGCTTTGGCTTGACAGCGGATAATAAACAGAAAGACTTAAAGAGTGATATTCGTGTTGTATAAGCGTTGGAGACAATGATTTCATGATGTACAAAAGTTTCCTTGCAATATTTTCATCTACCTTCTTTTCTTTCAAAAAAGTCTTATGGCGATAGAGGTGTGGCGACGTGTGCCGACTTGACCAGTTGGAAATATGCCGTTACATATCTCGCCGTGGACGGGGCAGGAGTCTTATCCAAACATCATTGTTGTTTCCGTCCACGAAAGGGATTGACCCCAGTTGAGGCTCTTGTGTCTGAGCAGTCCTGTTTAGTAGAGTACTGCTCACTCAGCCAGAGGAATGCTGGTGGTGAGTGTGTGAAATTATGACTTGCCATATATATATATATATATATATATATATATATATATATATGTTGAAATAGTAAATTGTGGTTAATCTGACCATATAATAAAAATAAGTGGAAAGAAGGATAAGTCAGGCACTTACAAAGGGTTTAGTATTTATAATATCTCATTTCTTATTCCGAGAATTTCTTCAGACTAAATATTTTTGGAGTTTTTTATAGTCAGTGTCTTTGATGAAACGGGATATGCCTGAACCTTTCCTCCTCCCTACCCTTCACTTTCTTTTACCTATTTTTTTTCTCACTAAAATTAATTCCACTTCCATCTGATCAAAAATCTCCGATGAAACCTGATACATTTGACTCCATCATGTTCCATCACACACACAGTTTCAGACAAAACCAATAACCCCTCGTGGTGTAATGGTTAAAGTGATGGACTGCAGAATCGTAGTAGGCGAGTTCGAACTCCAGTCGCGCTATTACGTTCACTTTCGGACAAATATCCTTGGGAAAGGTATTAACTCCTTATCCTCCCAGCTATGGGTGAAATAGCAGTGATGCTATTCTTCTGGAATGTTGACTTTGGCATTAAATAACCCACGAAGGTTGATATGCCATTAAACAAAGAAACCAAACCAAATCAATAAGCCCTACTACCATATACCCACATATACTTTTCTTCCCTTACCTGCCTCTCATCTTTAGACCCTCCACCCCGCTTTAATACCTTCATTTTCTCCGTTATTTTATCTATTTCCTCATTTGCTTAAATATTATAAAACTAAAAAAAATGATTTGTCTGAATAAATTCTTGGAATAAAAAATGGAATATTACTACTACTAAACCCTTTGTAAGTGTCTGATTTATCCATCTTTACAATTATTTTTAATATATCTATATATATACTACCAGTCAAAAGTATTTGGCCACTCTCAGAAAATTTTATTTCTTATCCTAAAAGTGTTATTTTTAATGAAACAAGTTAAACACCACAATGGTTTTATTCATTATACTAAATAAAAGTCTTCTGAGCTACATTAAATACAAATTAAAAATAAAAAAAAACTCAAAAAAAACTTCTTTAACTCTTGATTCATCAAAATGACCCCCTTTGTCCACAATCACTGTTTCACAGATTCTTTGTATTCTTTCCATCAAAGACTGAAGATAGTTCTATCCAGCTTTCTTGCAAGAGTTACCGAAGGTGAGGCGCACTTGTGAGTTGTTTAGCTCTGACTTTTTGGTCAAGTTCATCCCAGCAATGGGTTAAATAGTATCACTGCTGTTCTTCTAAAAGGTTAGCTTTGGCATTAAATTACCCATGAAAGTTTATATTCCATTAAACAAAGAAATAAAACCAAACCTGATCTTAACTGTTGTATGGTCTGGATGGTCTCGATTTTTTCTCTTATTTCCAGTTCCCCAGATCCTTTTCCAGTTTCCCCAGACTCTTTTCCAGTTCCTCAGACTTTTTTCCATACCTTTTGGAACCAGCAATAATTGGCATCATTGTCATCCTCATGGTCCATGACTTTTTCAGCTTTCTGGCATGATAAAAGTATTTGTTTATCTTTTTGCTTTCTTTTATTTTTACACCGTGGTCCGCTGGGATGTCAAAATTCACCAGATGACAAGTTCTCTTTTCGTTAACAGATGGTCTGGCTGGGATTAGGTGTTCCGTTTGCAATTTTGTGGGTTTTATTTTCTGGTTTGTGGATATACCATTTGTTAGAATGGTTAAATTTTAATCTATTGCACAATTCATGGTGGATGACCTTTCCTACTCATTTGTATCTTGTCTTGAACTCTTTTTGTGTCAGTTTGCCGCATTCACATATTTAGATTTTCATCTCTGTCACCAAATAACATACACTTATGATTTCTTTGCGTATTATCATTTTTTGTTTTGATATAATTGGTCCTTATGGCATTATTCTGAGCTGCTATTAAAGAGGTTACTTTTTTTTTCTTCTGGTTTTCTCTTTTAGTCATGTCCAGATCATCTCGTGTGCAATTTCCTTGATTTGCTGCTTGAAATATCCCTACAATTATTTTTCTTCCCATTTTTTTTCTAGCATATTATGTTTTTTTTTGTCTGTCCCAAAGTTGTTCTAGTCGATATCACTGTTTGTAGCTGTAAGAATCCGTCTTCCTTTGCTCCTTTTTGTATATCTTTTTGTGTATTCTTCGAGTCCCTGAATAGAGGCATCTACGCAGTCCTCAATGCTGGCAAACCCTGTAATTTTTTTCTTGATACACATAGTCTGTCAATGTTATTTCTTGGGTGTAAAGCCTTGTGCATCGTCATCAATTTAAGTTTTTTTGGCCATTTATCTGAGTTCTTGTATTTTTAGAAGAATCCAAAGTATCTTTCAAGGAAGACAGCTCACGTATAATCATAATTATTATTGTTGTTGTTCCCGCAAGTTTTTCACACCATTGTTAGCTGATGGTCTTTCACTGAAGTCTGAGTGAAAGCAAGTCTCTGTAGGTTTCTAGGTTACTCAGAATTCTCGCCGTATTGCTGTAGTCTGGATGGTCTCAATTTGTCCTCTGATTTTCGACTCTTCCAGTCCCTTTTCCAAGCCACTGGGGACCTTTCCAAGCGTACCAATTAATATTGGTATCAAGTTCACTTTCATGTTCAACAGTTTACTTAGTTTCTGGCAAGGTCTAAGTACCTGTCTCTCTTTTCTTTTTCTTTGATATTCACTCGGTGATCATCTGGGACGGCAAAGTCCACTATAAAGCAAGTTCTCTCTTTGTTTTTGTTAATTATCATGAAGCCAAGGCTTCTGGCTAGGATTAGGAGATCTGTTTGTATCTCAAAATCTCAGAGAAATTTTGTGCATCTCATTCTTTACGATAAAATCTGGGTTGTGCATATAACATTTAATAGTATCGCCAAATTACAGTTTCTTTCACAATTCCCAGTCGATCACCTTCCCCACCTAGTCGTGTCTAGTCTAATTTTCCTTTTGTTCTTGTTTGCCACATTCGCTTACGTAATTATTCATATTTACCAACTCCTCCGCTCGGGCAGGATATGACACAAGGTCAATTTTTTAAGCGGAGTTTAACAGGTTTGAATTCAGAGTTTTCCTTCTCCTAGACTAGTTGTCTCACCAAGGCTGAAGAAATCAGACTGCCCTACTATTTACTCATTGCTGGAGGGAGAATAACTGGATTCATACCTTTCCCAAGGGTATTAGTGCTATGTGAAATGCAATCAGTTTTGTCCAGGATTTGAACTCGTGTCGCCATGTCCATTTCCTACGACGATAACCATTACACCACGGGCACCTCCACGACACCATGGGCACCTTCAATTTACGTAATTAATCGTTTCGTCTCGATCACCACATAACCTGCACTTATTCACTCTCATGTTCAACAGTTTTGATAATTAAGGGTTTTCGGACTATTGTCTTCATCTTTATTGTTATTTCCTCAACGTTTCGGCCGATATGTCCCCCAGTCTTCTTCAGGTGTTTTTCGTACTCGGGAACCTTCACGGAACTTCGAATTACGTCCTTTATTGAATCCACAGGGGTCACCTGTACTGATTCCGTTAGCCATAACCGTGTATAAGTGTTAAGTATTCCTGTATTGTTACTTGCCTGCAGCCAGGATTGAACCTGCAACTTCTCGATGATTGCCTCTTTAGAAGCTTAGGGAACCAACGCCTATAACCGTTACGCTATGTGTCCTGCTGGAGGACATATCGGCTGAAACGTTGTGGAAATAACAATAAAGATGAAGACAATAGTCCGAAAACCCTTAATGATAAACATCATCAAGTTTCGTCACAGAAATTTAGACAACTTCACTTGTCATTCTGTTAGGAATTTTCGCTTGAACATAATTGGTTTTTATGGTGTTGTTTTGTGCTGCTATTAGGAGAGACCTTGGTTCTCTCTTAAGATTTCACTTTCAGATTCATATTCAGCTCTTCTCGTTTGACATTTTGCCGATTTGTCGCAGGACATATTCATACATTTGTTTTTATTTCCATTTCTGTTTCCTAGTTTTTGTTTAGTTCTGTTTGTTCATATGTCGTGAGTATTGTTACTGGCCTTTGTAATTAGTCTTTCTTTTCTTTTTCTTAAATGTTGTCTTCGTATTGATAAATCTACGCTATTTTCAAAGCTAGCGAGTCCTCTTCCTCCTCCTTTTCTTGAGACATAGTCAGTCTATGTCATCTCTTAAATATAAGGCCTTATGCATTGTCATAAACGTTTTTGTCCTCTGGTTTGTTTTGAGAATGATACCGAATATTTTACTATTGGGCTGTCCAAGTGTTTTGATGTGATGGTTTCGAGAAGTTCTCTTGTTCGTCTGAGATACTTTTTTTTCTTCTTTTTTCTTTCATCTCCATTTGCTTGATGGTGTCTGCTTCCACGTATTCTGATTCTTCTTTGATTTGGCACTTCTATTCCTTCCGTTCTTTTCATTATGAGTTCGGCATTTCTTTCTTTGCAAAATTCGATTCCTATTCTCTGTCTGTATATTCTTATTGCTTGTATCAGAGTCCCAAATTCTTTTTCGTTTTCTGCAAACAGCTTGATGTTGTCCGTGTATATTAGATGATTAATCTATTTTTGAGCTTTTGTAAATTTGTAGCCCCCTGTGCCCTTTCTAAGTATGTAATTTTGTGGCATCAAATTGTAAAGGCGAAAGCATATCTCCTTGGAAGATCTCACTCTGGATTTTCACCTCTGCTAAAGTTTTTCCTCTTGCTGCTAATTCTACTTTTCAGCTTGTCTTATCTTCTGTGATGAACTTTATGACTTTGTCGGATATCTTGTATATTTTCAGACAATCTATTGTGTAGGTTTGCAGATCCATATCATAGACTTTTTTGTTGTCTATTCACGTCATAGTTATATTTTTCTGTCTTGTTTTGTTCTTGAGGGTGTACTGATCAATGTACAGCAAATCACCTGTTCCTCTTGTTACCCAGTGGCACCCAGTCTGTATTTCGGGAAGCAGTCCGCAGAATACAAGCGAGTAATAGATCTCCAACCTTAAGGATTAAGTATATAGATCTCCAAGATGTAAGGATTTTCCACAACATCGGTAGACACGTTCTCAGTCTATTGGTCTACTAGGATGGTTTCTTTTTAGGAGTCTTTCTGGATCAGCGTAGCTTTTCCCTCAGCCATCCATTCGAGTATTCTTGTTTCTTCTGGGCATCTATTTATTAAAAGGACCAGCTTTAAGCTTCAACTTTGTGGCTACATTGGATTTTAACTGATACTAATGTTTAGTTGTTTAAAACCGAGCCATTTAGTCGAATTCTACAATGCCCGATTTTTAGTCATCGTTTGACATATTCTACACAACTTTCGCCATCCCTATTTGTCACTTTTTGCTTAACGGTTTTTTGCCAAAAATGTTCCGGTCATGTGACTTGAAGAGGGGAAGAGAAAAGGGCTACAACGAAAATTTCTTTTCTCTTCATGTTCTTATTAATATTTCCAGCCCCCTCCCAATATATACTTATATAAAAATAAAGGAAAACACTATATTTTTCTACAGTAGTACGGCAGATATATTTTTGAAATATTTAGAAACAAGCAAACATTTTAGCATATCAACGACGATAACAAATTTTGAAAGTTGGTGGCATATTCTTACCTTATTATACACTCATTTTTTAGAATCTTCAGTTATAATATTACTCCTTGCTAGTTTTCCACTCTACCGTTAGCTGATGGTCTCCCATTGGAGTCCGAGTAACAGCAAGTCTCCACAGATCTCTAGGACTCTACTTAGTATTCTGACCTACCTCAACAGTGCTGTAGTTTGAATGGTCTACGCTCGTCCTTCAATTTCCAATTCCTCTATCCTTTGGTGATTGTTCCAAGTGCACCAATTACAATTGGTATCACCTTCATGTTCTATAGATTTTTATAGTCCTCTGGCAAGATCAAAATATTGTTTCTTTTTTCGCTTTCTTTTATTTTCATTCTGTGGTCAACCCGGATGGGAAAATCCATTATTTGGCATCTCTTTTTTTGTTTTGTTTACTTTCCCTAGGTTTGGTCTTTTAGCTGGGATTAGGTGATCTGTTTGTATCTCGAAATCCCAGAGAATTTTTTGCATCTCATTCTCGGGGACGGATTCTTAGTTGTGCATAAACCATCTGGCAGTATGGTCAAATTTAAATTCCTTGCATAATTCCCAGTGGATCACCTCCACCACCCAATCATATCTGGTCTTGCACTGTTTTTGTGCAAGTTTGCTGCATTCGCTTATTATTATGAGATTCATCGTTTCGTCTCTATCATCACATAACCTACACTTGCAACTCTGTTGTGTCTTATCGATTTTCGTTTTAATATAGCTGGTCCTTATGGCGTAGTTTTGAACCGCTATTAGAATAGATTCAGTGTATTTTCGTAGCCATGTCCAAGTTTTTTCATGTGAGATTTCTCTTGGTTGTCGTTTGAAATATCAATAGAATTGTTTTTCTTCCCATTTCTGTTTTCTAGTTGTTCTGTTGATAATTATGCCATCTGTGCCGTTGCTGGCCGCTTTCACAAATCTTTCATTGCTCTTTTTATGTATTCCTTATGTATTTCAATTATTATTATCATTATTATTATTATTATTATTATTATTATTATTATTTAATCCAAATTTTGTTGTTGTGCTGAATTTATCGAGGGTTCCTATAGCTGTATGCATGGACAAGCTCTGAAATAGCACCAGTTCCCGGAATCAGTGTCCTGCAAGTATCAGGCTCCTTCATCCCTCTTCTTTTTTCTTTAATAATGAAATTGCAGCCACAGGGTTTGTATCCCTGCGACCAAGCCGACTTCGAAGTCAAGAACTCAGCTTAAGGAAATGAACAGATAATACATTTTAATCCCAATTCGAAGACCGGTAAGTGGTATTGTAATAGTAGGTATATATTTACGAAGGTTGAAGGGCCCAGTATACCGAAATATTTTCACATAAATGGGAGAACAGATTGATTCCGTAAAGACATTGGTGCCAACTGAAGCACAGTCAACCTCGTTCAGGATTCGAATTCAGGTTGCCAATTCCATTTATAACGACAACAGTTACATTAAACACGCTTCCAAACAATAATACTAGGTAAGATACTAGTTAAAAGTGTCGAAGAGTGAGAGTGATCCTATGCAGATCGCATGTATACGACATTCAGATCTTAGGTGGTGCCGATCTAGACAAACTGATACTTTTGATGAAAACTATGCTAGTATCCTTAGAAAATGAATGAATTCAACTCGAATTCAATTCTCACCAATTTTTGAATCCCAGTTTTCTTACTGGAATGTTTCGTTTATTCAGAGAATTCTAAATAAATGACTACACTACTGATCTAGCAATTGCAACAAGATTGCTGCTACATCCATTGCCAATCTTGACTTGTATTTATGTTTTTCAAATCTTGCTTGCGGAACAAGGAGTATCCGTGACGTAGTGGCTAATGTGTGGGTCTGGGAGATTGTAGTAAGCCAGTTTGAACTCCAGTCGCTCTATTACGTTCACTTTCGGACTAATACCCTTAAGAAATTTATGAATCTCTTATCTCTCTCCCTACTTATCGAGTAAATGGTATCACTGCCGTTCTTCTACAGGGCTGGACTTAGGATTAAATAACCCACAAAAGTTGATATGCCACTAAGAAGAAGAAGAAGAATAATAATAATAAGAAGGATGAATATTGCTTGTGACCTCTGATTTTGAATTGTTTCCTAACCACATTGACAGGGAGTTTAGGTCTTCACAGATGAGGAAGAGGAGGGTCATTAGCTTGAAGCTGTGTCATTCTTCTATTGGGACCATCACCAGAGAAAGCTGAGAAACTAATAAGGGTGTCAGTATTAGGACAATTCAATGCGACGAGGGCCGCTGCGGTCAATTTGTGACTAATTTCCTGGGACTCTATAAGCTTTGTAGGTGTTAAGTGCGCCTCGAACCTGCTTACAAAAGTTTTTAAGTTTGATTATCTCGCTTTTCTGTCTCTCCCTTAGCATACATACATACATACATACATACGTATGTATGTATGAATAAGGATGAGAACAAGGACGTGAATGTGAATACGCGAACAAACATGCATTTGTGTTGTACGTGAGGTAAGGAAGCCTGACAGAAGAAACAAACAACAAAAAAAAACATAAGTAAAAGAGGAAGTAGCAAACGAAAGTGATAGAAGGAGAAAAAAGATACTTAAAGTCAGAAAACCTGAGGAAGAAAAGGAAAGTGTAATATATATATATATATATATATATATAACAGAAGAAAGAAAAGAGTAAAAATGTCATATACGATAGAAATAAAACTGAAATATATGAATGAAAACTTAAAGAAACAGAGAAGAGTAATAATAATTTTAAAAAGACAATTAAGAAATAAATAAATATAGAAATAAATAAATAAAGAATAAAGCCTGGATAATTGGAGAAAATGAGAGATATAAGTAAAAAAAAGAAAAAGAAAAGGAAGTTAGAGACTGAGGAACACAAAGAGAAAGAAGAGGTTAAGCAGGGAGAAATAGGGAGTGAAAGAATAGAAATGAAGGACAGAACTCGAAATAATGGAATAAAAGTAGGAAAACATCGGGAGTGAAAGAAAAAGTTAGGCAGTTAAGAATAGAAAAAGTTAGGCAGCGATGAATAGAAAGTGAACAGAAAGAAAAAGAAAGGATTTAGTGACTAACAGAAAGGTGATGAGATAAGTTAGACAGTGAAGAATAAAAAAGAGAAAGAAAGAAGTTAGGCTGTGAAGAAGGGGAAGAAAAAAGAGGGTTAGGCATTAAAGATACGAGAAAAAGGTAAGTTTGGGAGGAACTGAGAGAGAAAGAAAGCCCATTTGGAAGATATGAAACTTATGTGAAAATAAAAGCATATGAATAAGCAGTAAGAAAGGTCCACAAAGACTTGTGAGATCTGCATTACTCTTTGATCGATAATCTATTTCATCTTTTTTTTTCTTATTGTATAATCATCTATCAAGAGTGGATTAGTTTTCGAAAGTTAAGTAAGTTGGCCGACCGTAGAGGAGGGCGACCCGAAGGCTTCCTTTTCAATAGCTACTACACCGTGGTATAGGAGAGGGTGCTACTCCCTTCCCTGGGCTGCTCCACTTTCCCTTGATCCGTACCTTATAATGATGTGTGCTAAGCAAGGAAGCATCAAGTACGATTTTTTGAGTGTTTGGGTTGAACCCCGGTCTCCCGGGCCATTAGCGAACACTCTACCCACTATACCAAAGGGTCAGTAAGACCATAATTTAAAACAACCGGTGAGGATCAAATTCACTGTTCAATAGAAACAATCTGTGAGATTAGCTTTTTAATATTGCAACACAACGAAGCACTTTATTTTCTCTTTGAATAACTATGTTGATGAAAGTATGGATCTTTCAATGAATAGATATGTGCTGGTCTGCATATGTAGGAGATACTATAACAGAAAATAAATTGTATCTAAATTTCTATGACGAGGAATTTTTACTCTAAGGTTATAGGTCCTCTTAAAGGTTGGAATCTCGAAAAAGTTTTGGAGATAAAGGGTTTTTGAGACGAAGCGGATCCTTGACGACAAAAGAAATGGACAAACACGAATTTATATTTTGGTTCCCACGTTTATTTATGTATTAATTATTTGGACTGGCCGCCTCTATGAGTTCCCAAACTTTCACACTTGTATCTTCCAAAGCAAAGTCGAAGATCCTGAAAAGGGCTTTTAAAACGTTAAACTCCCAAACATACGACTGTTTTTAGCACTCCCGAAATCCAACTGCGAAAACTTAAAACGCCAACTTTCTCACTGTTTTTTCCATCAAAGTCACTTTTAATTTCACCAGTCAATCAAAATCTTTACCTCTCCGCTAGGATCTTATGGTGGGTGGTGGCACGAAATGGTATGAAATTTACTTTGTCTTTATAATCACAATATTTCAGTTTCTGTAACCTTTTGCAGGTTTCTTTTGATAACCTTCAGAAGAAAGCCAGAAGGCACTGCGGCCGAAACGTTGTGAATGTAGTATCTAAGTGAAGGCTATAATCCGAGATATATAATCAATGTAAATAAAATAAAATTTATAATTGATTGTTAATTTTCTATTCTTGAAATCGACTTATACTCGAGAGAGATCTTATGAAAGTCGATCTCACGCATAGATCGATCTTTGAAATATGATCGCAAAATTAGTTTTTTTAAGTCAATGCTTTCTCTTAGTCTTTTTCATTATATTTCAATTTTAACCTTACAATATTATTACTTATAACCGGCTCATTGGCCTTGTAGATGGAGTGTTCGCTAATGGTCCGGGTTCAATCCCAGGTCGCGTCATACCAAAGACTTTAAAAATGGTATTTGATACCTCCTTGCTTAACACTCAGCAATATCAGGTACGCATCAAAGGTAAAGTGGAGCAGTCTAGGAAAGGAATAGCGCCCTCTCTGACACCTCAGTGTAGTAGCTATCGAAAAGGGAGCCTTCTGGTCGCCATCGACTAAGGGAGACAACTTTGCTTTTACTTATTACTTATGCATTGGTCTACACGATGATCTTCAACATTTGACGCATACACTGGAGTATATATATATATATATATATATATATATATAATTTCTTTTATTGCCTCGGTCTTTGTTTATCTGAAAAGAAGTACCAAGAAGATAAAATGAAATAATTCTACTAATAGGTGCTCTCTTCCTCATCTTTATCAGTCTCTGTGAGAAATATTAAATAGTACCTGAAAGCAAGAAAGATGCGGAGAGAGAGAGAGAGAGAGAGAAGGCAATTGATGGAGGCACTGTGGCAGGCCAATGTTGACAGGTGCGTTTATAACAAATGTTGACTAAAAAAGGCTTCAAAATAACAATCTATTTGCCGTAATAATTGCTTTTCCGTCGTTGTGTCAAGTTCTTCACAATTCTACACCCACCCGGTCACCTCTCTTACAATGCAATTGTACCCGGGGTATTTTGATGACTTTCCGTCCTGCCATGACTTCCTCCACCTATTTTTTTCATTTTTCTTTTCTTTTTTTTTTTCACTTTGTTCTCTTCTCTAACTTCTTTCTTCCTTCCGCTGTTTTTTTTTTCTTTTTTACCTATTGTCTTCATTCTGTTCTTTTTCTGACTTCGTCTTTCTTCTTACCATTCATTTTTATTCGTCTTTCTCCATTCACCAACTTCATTCTTTTTTCCTCTTTATTTTCATTCTATTCGTTTTTTTTATTTCATAAAGTTTTTATTTTTCTTTTCTATTTTCTTTGTTTGCTTCATTCAATTTTCTTTGAATAAATACTTTTTCTTTACTTTTTGTTTAATCTTTTTTCTTTTTTTTTCTTTTCTTTTTTTCTTTCCTTAAAGTCTCTTATTTTTTCATTCCTATTTTTTTTTTCTTTTACCCATCTTTTTTAATTTACACTTGTCTTTTTTTCCCTTTCTTTTCTTCTCCCTACATTCCTCAATCCCTTTTTCTTTTTATCATTTTTCTTCTTTCTTTCTTTCATTCTTTCTTTCTTTTACTTTCCAGCCTTTCTTTCTTTCTTTCACTTATCCCTTCCTGAGTCATTCATTGATTTGTTTTATTCCTTAATTTGTTGGAATCCCACTCTTTATAAAACACTTAAAAACAATAAATAAATAAATAAGTTGTCATTAAAAGACACAACACAGCGTTCGTTTTTATCTTATTAGGGTTTGGAAAACATAATGAACATTGCTTCCAATCAATTGCAAATGCCTCTCGGCTTGGTTAAGAGAAGAAGGCGGGAATTTTGAACGGTGACACAGGAGACGTAAAAGGCGAAACTACGAGAGAAAACGAGACAGAACGAGAAAAAGCCATTGAATCCCTTTTTACTAGCCTATATTGCCTGTCACGCCTACTATTATGACGGCTCTGTTGTTTGACATGGCACCAATGACAAAGTCCTCGAAAACGACAAATATAACAGGATGTCAGTGTTTGATGGTATTTACGTTCCTTTTTTTTACATTATCGCGTCTTTCAAAACGCTGGTCTTGTGCAGATGCACTATTGACTAAAGACACAATCATATATAGGTGTAATTAAGGACTTCGAACAGTGACCTTTTCTCCTATACAAAGATTCGGCCATTATCGTCAACCGCTGATGTTAACCGTACAAGGTCCCTTTCTTTTGGAGAAACCTTTCAATTCTTTTGAATTTCGTCCTTTTTTATTTACTCGAAAATACGTACATTCAAGGAAATTGGTAGGCATATATAATCCTATGTGCATACTTCCCTACTGAAGTATATACATATACATACTCACATTTATACCAATATCTACACATTCACCCTTATAGTTATACGCTTCGATGCACACAAATATACATACATACATAGGATAGGATTTCTTGATGGAAAAAAGAGTATGTAGCGTCAGCTTTCCGGACAGAAAAATTGTCTTATCTTTTTTAAATTGGTATCACTATTTTTCTATCTGCATAAAGTATTAAAACTTTACATACTCTTACACACACACACACACACATATATATAAATATAAAGAGAGAGAGAGAGAGAGAGAGAGAGAGAGAGAGAGAGAGAGAGAGAGAGAGAGAGAGATTTACTTAACTCCTCCGTCTCAGGCATAATGTAACACAAGGTAAATTTTTAAGCAGAATAAATCTAATTTGAATTTTGAGTTGCCCTTCTCTTACGCTGGTTACCTCACCAAGTCTAAAGAATCAAGTCTGCCCTACTATTTACCCATTGTTGGAGGGACAAAAAATAGGTTCATGCTTTTCCCAAGGGCATTAGCACAAAGTGAAATGCCAACAGTTTTGTTCATGATTTGAACTCGGACACCGATTCCATTTCCTGTAACAACTGTTATGCTAAGCACGCCTCCAATACACACACACACACACACACACACACACACACACACACACACACACACACACATATATATATATATATATATATATATATATATATGCAAAATTCTAAGTTCAGACAAATGATCTATCTGTCTATCTATGACAAGTTTAATTCCCTATGACATCGGTACGTACATTGACGAATACATGGATGGTTCAATAATTCTAGGCCTCGTAGTTTGCGAGTTCGAACTCCAGTCACGCTATTACGTTCCCTTTCCAACTAATGCCCTTTTTTAAAAAAGTTATTGAGTCCCCTACTCCTTGCTATGGGTTAAAAAGTATCACTGTTGTTCTTCTTCAAAGATGACTTTGACATTAAATAACCCACGAAGAATGATATGCCATTAAACAAAGAAAGCAAACAATAATTCGATGAATAATTATTGACTTAATTTTTATCTGAAATTTTCCTTGTATAATGTCTAGCCTACATGATTAATTTCATCTGAAATTTTCCTTGTATAATGTCTGATGTACGTGATTTATATTCTCTACTTAATTAAGTGTCTAGATTATGCTGAGAAATGAATATGTGTTGTATAAAATAATTTTTTTTGTTCATTGGGCTACGAACTTTATTCATCTAACTTCGTACGTGTGAATGTGTATGTGGGAATATGGAAAATATTAACGTTAAGCAGGCATCTTTCAACAAAAAGAAACTTAGTTAACCGTATGGACTCTTTTTTACGTACAGTGTAATGATAGATTAGTAAGCAAATGAATATTTTTTATTTTTGAAAAATGCTATTATTCTGTGTATTAACGAATATTTTATTATTCAATAATATATTGAAATAGTAAATAGGGAATTGTAAAGATTTTTTTGTTTTATGCATTCTCTTTAGTGGAATAATCAACCAAAAAGTTGTAATTTATTAAGCTTTTTGTTTAGATGTGGCACAAGGCCGTATGAAGAGGGCACCCAATAAGAAATCAACCAAAAAGTATTTAAACGACGTAATAGACTCTTATAAAATATTTTCTTTCTATTTTCTCATCTAATCTCCTAAAATAATCCAAAAAGGTTCAATAACATTCATATCAGAAGATTGATTCGAATTATTCAATTCCTTCTTGGACGTATTGTTCTCAGATCTTTTGTGTAGCATAGTATGGATCTCCATCGCTCATGTTTTTGTAGAAATAGTAATCGAATTGTTCTACAGGATCGATAAGTCTTTCGAGCTGGGTTTTTTTAATCCGAAAATTTGAATGATCGACTCTTCAACCTGCTTTAGATAACCAAACAAACTGACTGATTTGATGATAGAATACAAATATTCAAATTCTTGGCTAGCAGTCAACTGATACCAACTCGTTTGTTGCTTGTGAAGGGGCATGGCATAATCTTAGGAAATGGAGATGGTGAACCGACTTCGAATTTTAGATGAGGCTTCTTGCGTTTCACTTAATGCTTATACCCTTGTTAAAGGCATGGATCTTTATCTTCCCCTTCAGCTATGGGAAATTATAGAATTGCCTGGGGTCATGTGCTACGATTAGGTAACTGGTTCAAGAGAAAGGAACTCTGAATTCAAATAAAATATTGACCTTGTTTCACATCCTGCACGTGGTTTTGGGGTTTTGTAAATGAATAATTTTGCTTTATTTTGGTAAATTGCTATTAAAATCACCATTTGTTTACTACTATCTTGGATATTTGACTTTTTACAAAATTCCATCTCTATTTATATTAGTTACCAATATAGATTGTTGTTTAAGGTCAACTATACCCTGCTTAAAAACTGACCTGTATCTCATCCTACCCGTCATATTCGGATTCGTTAAATAATAAATCCTTGGTAATATCCATGATTCGGTTTTACTTTATATATATATATATATATATATAATAATAATAAATTAAGTAAGTTGGCCGACTGTTGCTGAGGGCAACCCGAAGGCTCCTTTTTCAATAGCTACTACACCGAGATGTTGGCGAGGGCGCTACTTCTTACTCTGGACTGCTCTAGTTACCTTTGATACGTACCTTATAATGCAGAGAGTAAAGCAAGGTGGTATCAAGTGTCATCTTTTTAAGTCTTTGATATGACTCAATCTGGTGTAGAGCACCGATCTACTTGACCATTGGAGGACATTCCAACCATTATACCAATGGGACCCATAAAGTCTGCATCCATAACATTCCAGTAATTCATGCGCTTGTTCTTGTTTTAATCTTGACAAAAATATGCAAGTGTAGTCCAACTCCAAGAATGTTGTCCTCTATTAAGCGAAAGTTTTGCTCACTTTTTATAAAGTGCATGTAAGATGTAATAAATTCGTGAAATGCTATTGACACATTTATCAATGAAATTAGGGATTATTTGTTTCTAACAGTTTCCATGCTTTAAAGATACGATAGATAGATAACCTGTATATTACTGAATTATTATTATATGATCTCTATTGTTCTGACAAAATATATAATCCGATACGGTTCTGGAATCAAGGCTGTTTGAAAATCGGTAGTGTGTTTATATATATTATTTTGTACATTTACTGAGCGTCACTGCTGTGTCTCAGCAGTGACGCTCCAAACAAAGCTGTCACCAGATGATGATCTAGGGTCAGACATAGCTCCAGGGATGAAAAATCATTATCTGTTTACTAGAATGCCCAAACAATGATTTATCGTCTTATAAGATTTTGTAAGAATGACAGAATCATGCTAATAAAATCCAGTCAAATCTTGGACACACATATTCTTGAACAACCTCTACATGCATTCATGTATTCGCATACACGCGTATATATCTTTAAAGTTCACCTTTATATATAGATGCAAAAGTATACAATGACATTAATCCATGCTTTACTACGTGAATACCTATATGTCAATTGACATACCAACTTTCAATGGTGTGCGTCAAGTGTTTATAACCATTGCGTGGCGTTTGCAACATGAGACAGTCAATTTGTTGCCGCGTCGTTCGTAATTGTGTTTTTATCGAACAGAGATAAAAACATTCGCGTTCACTGATAGGATTTTTAATGTTAAGGGGAGGGCCTGGCCCTATCGAGGCTGTGGCAGGAGAGTGTTTAATTGGATACAGACTTTGAAAAAAGAAGTTAAAGAAAAAGAATAAAAAAAGGAATAACAATTTAGGGCAAAGAGTATCGACATGTGTTGGAGTATGTTTCTTGGACATCTTCTTTTATCACTCTCTAATTCCTAAAAAGAAAAAAAAAACCTACCTTGTCTTTCATATGAGAGGTGTTCCAAAAGTAATGCCTTTTATTCATTTACCACCTTGTCAACAGGGCTTAGAATACGCTGGCTGTATCCCTTTTAGAGGAGTAAGAACTCCCTAAAAAGAAGTGTCCTGAGTAAGACATAAAACTGAATGAGTGAAGCTCTTGGTCTGGAGATTTGGAAAGTCTGGAATGCTCTTTCGTTGACATCCCTTCCAGACTCACTTTGACCGGAAGGGGCAGAAACTGGTGGGGTTCCATTTATGGGTCAAATAAATCAGTTTACAAATTATTCGTATTCGATAATACTCTTCAGAAACAACAACATAAAAATGTAAATATTAATGTACAATGAAGACGATTCTCTAACCTTTTGCCACGAAATAACCCTAAACGGGTTGATATGTCGTTAAAATCAATCAATTAAATCCTATGTTTTACACTGAAACTACATCAAATATAGGGGGCTCAATAACACCATCAGTTCTACCGTCCTGCACCCCCAATTTTTTCTTTCAAGATTTAAGTTCCTATTATACCTATTTTATTATTTATTTTATAAGGAATTTTTTTTTTTTTTTTTTACCGTGTATTGATAGTTTTTTCAGACTCGACCTTTCTTCCCTTTAACGCAAAAAACCTGATATATTCCTGACAAGTTGTTTCGGGTGACGCCCAAACATCTCCACCTCTGATCAATCGGAGGTCATTGATTTACTGTGTGTATTTTATATTTATTAACAAAGCGTCCCTCTAGCTTTAAAAATATATATTTGCTATTGCTGAGCAAAAAACACGATACTTTCAACACTTGAGTGTTACAGTTGTTTTTGCAGGTACATGTGACAATTTAAAGACCATAAAAATGGGAAATAGAAAAAAAAATTGTTGTTCATCTTTTTTACAGAGAAAAATAACCAAAATATTCATTTGACTGTTTTTGTATGAAACAAAATTGTTGACGAAATCTTCGATCGCATTAACGAAGTAATTTATGTTATATTATAAACTAGTTGGACTACATTATTATATCTATTTCACATTGTGCAAATATCCTTGGAAAACGTATGGATCCAGCTATTTTCTTCCCAGCCATGGGTTAATAGTTGGGCAGATTGGGCTTTTGAACCTTTCAATGTCAACCTATCCAAGAGAAAGAAAGCTTTGAATATGGGGAATATAAGGACAGATTAGGGTTTTTAACCTGTCCAGGAGAAGGAAAACTCTGGATTAATACCAGTTACAACTCTGCTCAAAAAATAAATTAGCCTTGAATCTCTTTCTCTTCGTAGCTGAGTGTAAATAGATTAATTATGTAACAGTTTTTATTTGATGGTACTCTTGTGCCACACAAAATTAAACATAGAAACTAATTATGAACATATAGTAGATAAAATCTAATAAGCTAAACCTTCACTGAGTATTAAACACTAATAATTTCAAGTAACTATTCTTAATACAAACAATTTCTAGTTATATATCATCAAGTATTCCTATCAAATACAAATGATTTTTAAACAGATCTGTTTGATTCTATGTTTTTGTTAGAGTATGATAAACTTAAAAATTGATTTAAAGAAGGTTTGGTTTGGTTTGGTAGTGCTTTATGGCATAAAAATCCTTAAGGGTTATTTTATGTCAAATCCAGAATATATATATATATATATATATATATATATATATATATATATATATATATATATACATAATTTGTAAGCGAATAGTTTGTGGGTTAGCCAAAGTTCATTTGTTTACACACAGTTATATGGTCTCAAGAATTGTTATCCAACCCTATTTATTCTATTTGCACACAGTTTAATGGTTTCAAGTATGGCTAACCCTTATGATTCTAGCTCGTAATCATTTGTTTGTACACAGTTAAATGGTTTCACAAATAATTCTAATAATCTCCAGCAAAGAACTGAGCAGTTCAATTTGATTCATAGATGGGATCTTAACAAGTACTTCCACTCCGGGTCAAAGTGGACCTGTGAGTAATGGTAATGAAGGGATACTCCATATTCCCCAAACTCCAAGACAGTACCTTCACCATCAGGTGCAGTTTAATGTCATACTCAGGTCATTAAATGGTTAAAAGTTTTCTTATCTAACACTAATAATTCTATTCAACATTATTCATTTGTTGGCACACAGCTAAATGGTTTAAAATATGCTATTAAATACAGTAGTAGTTCTATTTGACTCGTAGATAGGACCCTAACAGGTATTACCACTCCGGGTTATAGTGGATCTGGGAGTATTGCCAATGAAGGCGTACTCTACATTTTCCAAATCTCCAGGACCATCAGATGGTTTAGTGTCATATACAAGACACGCGTTGGTGTGTGTGGGGGGGTTACGCTTCTGCAGGGTTGAAGTATTCTACTTCACCAGCTGATTGGACGATTTAAAGATGTTATATACTCTATAACAAAATAATTTAATTAATATTTACTAAATGCAGTTTAGAGCTGCACAAGACCAAAATGAATAAAAATGAAGAAGAAAGATTTTATAACTCCAATCCATTAAGTGGAAAAGGGCTGCGATTCTTTGCAATCAGAATTCGAAATCTTGACTTTTATGACCGGCCGTTGAAATCAGTAGCCAATACGCAAATACCTCAGTTAAAAGAATTGATCGATTGATTTTTTTAAAGGCATTTCAATTCATCTTGGGTTATTTTATGTCTAGAGGTTAGCGAATTGTGTTAATTTTATATTCATATTTACATTTTTTATGTAACTGTTTCTTAAGAGTGTTTTGCACACAGTTAAATGATATCATATATTTCAACTACAAATTCCAAATAAGTTGGGCATATTTGTATGGTTTCAAGTACTCCAATCTGATAATCATATGATTTTAAGTAATTATTTCTATTTAATAATGATCATTTATTTGCACACAGTCATGTGGCTTCAAGTAGCTAATAATAATAATTGTTAGTATTAAACAATAATAATTTCAAGCAACTATTCTTAATACAAACAATTTCCAGTTATATATCAAGTACAAATGATTTTTAAACAGATCTGTTTGATTCACAGATGGGACCCTACCAGACTTTATAATTCCAAGTCAGAGTGTACCTGGGAGTAATAGCAATGAAGTACTCCACATATCCCACATATCCAGAACAGGAGCGTCATCTTTATATCCAGCTTAATGTCATACATTTCTTTTTTGAGGGGATTCTTGCATTTCTATAGAAGAAACAGCCAGCTTATTCTAAACTCCGACGACAAGGCCAATTGCTTAGAAATTTAAAAATTTGTGATACATTTATGGTTGGTTAGTTTTGATTTAATGGCATATCAACCTGTATAGATTATTTAACGCCAGAGCCTTTTTACACATACATTATATACATGATTTGTAAATGCAAATGTTTAGGTTGGTGATGGTTGGGTTTTATGGCAAATTGATCTCTTAAAGGTCATTGAGTGTTAAATTCTGATATGTATGTGTGTGTATATATAAATGTCAAAGCTTTTTGTTTGTATAAACTTGATGGTCGAAGGTGTTGGTAACATAGTCTATATCTTTAATAGAAGGCCAATTGTTTTTAAAAAGTTGATTATGTTTTTGAGAGCAATTTTTTAAAATAGTTCCTTCATGCGGTTCGCCTTATAAAATTTTTTCTTTGTGTGGCTGAGTTTTGTGCATTCTATCAAAATGTGTTTGATTGAGAATTGGTTTCCACATGGACATTTTGGAGGTGGTTCTTCTTCAAGAATGAAGGAGTGAGTCAGTCGAGTGGGTCCAATGCGTAGTCGAGTAAGGGTAGTTTCTTCTCTTTTAGTATTATTAGGATCCAGCTTCCTTTCTTTTAAAATTGGTTGTATTTGAAAGAGCTTATTGTGGGGATTTTCATCTCATAATTGTTGCTATTTTTTGGTTACTATTTGTTTGATTTTTGGTTTGAGGTCAGTATATGGAGTTTTAATGTTTTTATCGGGAGTCATATTGATTGTAGTTTTAGCTAAAAGATAACGCTTCAAGTCGAACTATTCCAGTTTTCTGTAGTTGAAGTGAATATAGTACATGGTTACCAGTCCAAAAGTGGCAAGTAAATAGAATTGATAACAATTTATTTGTCAATTAGATCTTCATGTGACATGTTCTTTATAAATTAGAGCGACTTAAATGTGCAAACAAGCCTTTTGAAACCAAAAAATATCTGTGTGAAATTGTGACTTAATCCAGTGAGTTATCTGTTTTATCAAAGGTTCTCGAACAATCCTTTCAAAACAAATTCAATTTCCATTCACTCCCAAATAAATTAATTCAATGTTAAATTACAAAACATAACTAATTTCCCAATGTTTGATACAATTTTTACGTGAAAAGAATCAGTAAACTATAAATGCTAACGCATCTTTAATCCTGGATATATTTTTTGGATGAAATCACAATTATTTGGTTGCAGGTTTGTAAGTTTGAGACGTAAATCTCCACGTTATATTTTCAAAGTGCTTATCTATTTGCTTTGTAAATAATGTACATAGTTAGACTCGGATTCCTTATATACGAATTTAGAAAAACTAGGAAAATGAGCGGGATAGTTGTACAAGATTAGGGATATTTTGCTACAGTTTTTTTTTCACCAAGTAATATCAAATTCCTTTAAATGTGTTCATAGACTTCGCTTCAGGATCGAAAGCTATATCAATAAGCTCTCCTTTTAAAAAGCTATCAAAATTTACCCTTTACACTTCAACTTTTAAATGACCAGTATGTTTTAAACGATTTAGATATAAACAATATTATATTTAATGGAGCGTTCTGTTAGGTGTGTGTGTGATACGAGGATCATTAAATACATTTCTAGACTTTTTTCAATATGTTATTGCTATACATCTTATGAGATGACTGACCTATTTTTAGGATTTCAGCTTCAAATGAACAGCTATAGCAGGAATTGGAATACACCCTACTAAAGCTGATTGTCACAGCTGGTGACTTTCAAAAATGCAATCTGACACTTTAGAAGAACGATATGCAATAAAATTCTGTTTTAAACTTGGAAAAAATAACCACAGAAACGTATGGAATGCTTCAGACTGCTTTTCGACCATCTTGCATGAATCGAGTATGTTTTTGAGTGGCATAAGAGATTCAAGGAAGCCAGGGAGTCTGTGAGGGCTGATGAGAGATATGGGAGGAGTAAGGAAGTCAATACACCAGAGTTGATTGGCCAAAGGGTTAGGGTTAGGGTTACTATATTGATGTTTTAAGGGAGTTCAGGAAGAGATTCCTAGGGAAGAGGCCAGCACTTTTCAAATCGGGTCTGTAGCATCTCCACCAGGACAATTCACCAGTCCCCAACTCCATCCTTGTCACAGACTATTTGAGCAAGATGGACATCAAGACAGTTCTTCAGCCTCCCGATAGTCCAGACGTGGGTCCCTGTGACTTTTGGTTATTCCCTGAGCTCAGAGGCTGTCGTTATGAGACAATTGAGGGGATGAAAGAGGCTGTGTCGAAGGTCATTGACACGCCCACACAAGAGGACTTCCGTGAGGCCTTCCAGAAGGTGTTGGAACGTTAGAACAAGTGTATTGCAGCCGGAGGGGATTACTTCGAAGGGAATTAGAGTTTTATGTGTGTACTATCAATAAAAGTGCCCATACGAAAAAAGTCTGGAAACTTATCGCATGCATCTCGTAGTTAATGTTCGAGCCTAGAGACCTTCTATCGTACTCACCTCTAAAAAACACCCAGGTTTTCTAATTCTGATTTTCAGAAAGGAGAAAATTAAACAAAGCCAAATTAATAGAATTATCAATAGATTGATTAAAACACATTATTTTGAATTGTTGATTTTCATTGAAAGAAATTCTGTTTATTATTACCAAGTGTATTGCAGGGGCATTCTGAAAAGTTTTCGTCCTGACCAAGAAATGAACAGCCGAGAATTATGAAACTGTAACGGTCCCTACCCCACGTATGTCAACAGACTAAAAGTGGAGGAGATCCGAGTGGGCCATTGGTTCCAGAAATAACTTTTCCGATTTGGTCTCTGGTGAGTCAGAATGTATAAAATTCCCCGTATTAATTAGGAGTAGTAGCACCTGATAAGGGTCCTATCTATGGGTTAAATAGAACTAAACCGTGCTTCTTTCACTATACTGATTTTTGCATTTATACAGGGTATTTTTGCCCAGTCGGCTGGGGCTGTAGAATACACTGACTGCTTCTCTGCAGAGGGGTAAGACCCCCCCAACGAGTGTCCTGGATATGACACTAAACAATCTGATGGTGAGGTTCCAGTAGTGCTGGAGCTTTGGGGAATGCGGAGTACCCCTTCATTGCCATCACTCCCAGTTCACTCTGGCCCGGAGTGGTAGCACCTGATAAGGGTCCTATCTATGGGTTAAACAGAACTAACAGCATACTTATGCTAAAATGAATTGTTTGAGTAAACTGAATAGCTTGAAATAGAAATGTTTTTGACAATTAAACTGTACTTAGATTTAAACTGCGTGCTTACACTTAACTGAATTATTTGAAATAGAACTGTTTTTCGACATTAAAACTGTATTTACACTTAACTGAATTGTTACATATAACTTCTTGAATAGTTTGAAATAGAAATGTTCTTGACAATTAAAATGTGTACTTATGTTAAACTGAACTGTTTTAAATAGAACAGATTATTTACATAAAAATGGATTTGGCGTTAAATAACCTACAAAGGTTGATATGCCATAAAACCCACTAAACCAAACCAAACCGTATTAGTCAGTTGTAATCCGACCGTCGAAGAAGATAGATGCAAGATTTTCCACGCAAAGCCAAAAATATTTCTAAAAATTTCACATTAACCAAGTTTTATTTTCTAAGAATTCAGGATTGGCACGCAGGTGAATAATTAAATAGAATACTGAAAACATTAATGCAGGGTATTAATGCTATGTGAAATGCAATCAGCCTCGTCCAGGATTTGAATTTGTATCACTGTATCCTTTTCCCACAGCGATTACACCACGGGTATCTCCACGTTCACTGTTACTCATTCCCAAAATTAATACATTAAAAGAACGTCTGTTTTAACTCAGCCTCGTGTTATTTGTTTTAATGTTTGCTTGTTTTATTTATAATCAATTTCAGACTTAATCTTTTTATCACAGCATCCGAAAGGCTCCTCTGCTACATTAGGAAGAGCTAATTTGTTTTATGAAATCATTACGCATGATTCACAGTATTTACGCTTCCCTCGTAACAAAACGTATCAATTACGTAGTTCAGCATATTTGGTGTATGGTTTCTCAACTTTCTTTTACTTGAAAAAGATTCAATTAAAAATGAAAAATAAAAATATCTTTTAATTTCTAATAATTGATAAATTAATAAAATCTTTAAAAAAATTGAACAAATAATAGGATACTGAAATAAAAAAAAAAATACGGAAAAAACAAATAAAAACAAAACAAAACAAATATAATAAAATTCGAGGACAGAAAATAAAAAAAATAAGGAAATATTGAAATAAAAAGTAAAAACAAATACGAAAAAAAAACAAAAAACAAATCACAAAATACAGAAATAAAATGTAAAAAACAAATAAAATATAGGAATAAAAAATAAAAATAAATAAAATACCGAAAAATAAACCAAAAAAAAAAAAACCTAATAAAATACGACGAAAAAGTTAAAACAAATAATAAAATGTAAAAATGAAAAAATAAAAAAAGGAAAATAAGATACGGTTATAAAAAGATTAGAACAAATAATAAAATACGGAAATAAAAAACGAAACAATGAAATACAAAAATAGAATAGAAATACCCCATAATTCCATTTTCACCAAAAGTTTAATTTTTGGCGCAAAAAAGAAGTAATTTCCTTTTCTCCAGTGTTTTTCCAGCCCATAGATCAAACGTGTGTTTGCACACCTCGTGAAATATTATTAAAATCTATCAGAAGTGAAGAAGAAGCATAAAAGACAAATATCAAGTAAAATATTCAAAAATAGAATATGTGGACTTATACAAAGTTAAAACTTGAATTATCTTTAAGGTGTCAATATCCATTCTTTATTTTGATTTTATTCTTTTATTCAGTTTTTAGACCCGCTAAAGTGTCTTCTTTCTCTTACGAATACCAGGTGACATCTGTGACATCAGCCCAGATGATATGTAACCCCTGGGTCTGGTATAGCTATATTAATCTACCCGTGAAAAATGTCGAATCCAAATCAACGGTTGACTCAGATTACAGATCCGAGTGTCATGATCGGCAGGTTCTCCCTTGGTGGCAAACATATGTGACCCGGTCCACATCCTGCGAATGTTGACTAATCTAGTTTCAGGTGCACAAATGACCAAAGCAACAGCTCAACCGAGAGACGCTAACCGAAAAAATGGGCTAAAGAAGATAACAGAAATGTTCTTCAGAGTTTTTTAAGAGTATTCTTGTACAAAGAGGACATAGAAAAAGAAAAATAGAAAATTGGACCGAAAATGCTAAATCTAATACAAAACATCAAGGATTTGCTGACCAAGCTAGAAGGATTTTAAAGAATGGGGGGATTATCTGACCTTGAGATACTAGAAATTGATGGACGTGTATGTCGTGAAGTATATGAACCCCAGCCCACCAATGAAATTGAAACGTAAAATATTGAAAAGCAAGAGCACTTTACTCTAATTGAACAAGAAAATATTAAAGACTAAAACACATAATCAATGTCAGCACACGAAAATAATAAATTTAGAGTTAATAAAGAAAATCATGACTGAAAAGAAGACTACATTACCATCTCTCAGGAACCCGAAAGGGAAAAAAGTAAATGTAGAAACTAAAAAAATATACAAATTATTACTAAATATCCCAATATACAACACGACAGAACTAAACAGTAGCAAAACTACCTTGGGATAAAATCGCTATATCTCTTTGGAACTCGAACAAAAATACAAAACCTGAATGGGAAATTAGTATAGAAAGACAAGTTAAGAAAGTGCAACAACATGCGAAAGCGCGAAGGAAGGAGAAACCCATTGGGATTTATTGGGATGAAAATCCCAAAACAAAACAGCAGACAAGTCTGAAAGAAGAACAGTAAGAGATAAATTAAAAGATTTTGGTGAAAGATTGGAGACTTAAAAAATATCGTGACAGGCTCAACCAATACAAAAAAATTAGAACATTCCAAAATAACGAAAAAAAATTCAAAGAACAAGTAGTTAGAGAATGCACTCAGGCAAACCAACAATCGGATGCAAAGAAAGCAAAACAATTTGGGAGTAAAATACAGGAACGGAAAGAACGAAACAGAAAATAACATCAGGACAATATTCATAAGTGGTTCAACTTTCCGGAGATATCTCTTCCGGGTCAAGCCACCAATGGAATACAACATGACCAAGAACTGTGTTGTGGTAAAATATGGTACAAAAGTGAGACAGGTCGTCCACTAAAAGTAAGGGTAGAAGAACATCGGAAGGCAATAGTACGAGGTGAGATTGAAAAGTCGGGTATGGCGGACCATATATGGAAGGAAAAGGGAAACCATCTGCCCTTATGGGATAAAGTTGAAATACTTGATAGGGCTGAACATTGGATGAATAGATGCCTTAAGGAATCAGCACATATGCTGGGCTACAATGACCTGCTGAGTAGACCAAGTATAGAGATGAATACAATATGGGAACCGATAATTAAAAAGGTTAGATGAAAAAAAATGAATATGAGCACAGGTAAAAAAAATCATACATAATAGTAGTATTCCTAGTCAAGTAAGAACATTAAGTTTATAAGTCCCAAAAATTCACTCTGAACTGTCCAGCAGGACAGATAGCGTAACGGTTATAGGCGTTATAAACTTCTAAGGAGACAATCATCTGGAGGTTTCAGGTTCAATCCTGACTACAGGCGAGTATCAATACGGGAATACTTAACTTGTACCCAGTTATGGTTAACGGAATCGGAACAGGCGACCCCTGTGGATTCAATAAAGGACGTAGTGCAGATTTCCGTGAAGGTTCCCGAGTTCGACAAACATATCGGCCTAAACATTGTGGAAATAGTTATAAAGATGAAGACAATAGTTCGAAAACCCTTAATGATAAAAACACAAAAGACTTGGTCACTAAACGCTGACCAGTCTAGGAGTAAAGGTGCTAGCCTTAATAGCTGGCCCCTTTTACGCTTTCTGGGAGGTACTGTTGATCACAATTGAAGATGCTGTCGCCCTTACAAGGAAAATCCTAGAGTCTAAAGAATATATATTTTGAACAGAATATTGGTGAGATGGAAGACCATTGTAGCAGTATATGAGTTTCCTAGAAAAGTCATTGATGAGAATCTAGCCGCATACATGTTACAGTTTGAGGTTGGGTCTTTGTGTCTGTGTCACATGACAGTATGTGAAATTAGATGAAGTTTGACATCATCATTGATAGTAAAACCTTTTCCATTCCCAACTGGATGCATTGGACATCACCGAGAAGTCAAAGGGGAAGTTGCTGACTGAAGGAAAGGTGGGAGACAGACTCAAACTGCGATTCCTCAATCTCAGAAAGTTCCCTGGACAAACACTAACAATTTAGAGTTAGTCACAATGATGGATTTAAGGTCATAAAGTTTGAATGCCCCAAGACTGAAGTCTGACTCGACTTCTTTTTCACCTCCAGCTCCGTAGATGGATATTTTTTGTCCAACTTCAGTGAGGGTTTATTATCAAAGGTGTAAAAGTACAAGCCTTAATGCAACGTATTTTCTTGTTTTTCCAGGTTCGGTAGGTAGACTATGTGCTGGACGTTATCATAAAGGACAAGATGTTTCGTTTAATTGGGGTTTATGGGCCCAATGACACCAGCGAGCTTTCTGACTTTTTTGCTGCATCGAGCCTTTTATAACGTCATCGAGGCGGTTAGTTTTAGTGGGAGATTGGAACGCTGCCCTTAATCCCAAGATATAACAGGTGAAACTGGATGGTTTATCAATAACTTGGATACAAAATACTTGCGAGAATTTGTCACGAGATTGGAGTTTGTGGACAAATTCAGTGAAAAGAATGCAAATGAATTTGAATGGACTTGGACATGTAGGAGCACTTCAAGAGAACTTTCAAGCTACCTCGATCGAACGTTAGGAGAGCCGACTTAGATTTATAAGGTGGTCCGAGTTTTGAGTCGTTTAAACATAATGACCAGAGATTTGTCTGTGTCAATCAAGCTAGATAAACCCAAATTTAAGATTTCTGGTTACTGTTAAATTCAACGCATCCTTTCTGGATGAGAAGAATTTTCAAGACCAGCTAGAACTAATTCTAAAGCGGGAATTGACAGGGGAACCATAGCTGGGAATAGTTGGTGGACTAAGCTAAACGATTGAATTATATCCTAACCCTGCCGACTATAGTTGAAGACTGGCGCTAGATATATTAGCGATGCAAAAAGCATAAGAATACCTGCCGTATACTAGACTATGCTGTCCCGACTGACCTCTGATAGAATTTGCCGCCTATGTATGAACTTTGAATGTAAAAGCTGTTGAACGACATTTCTTTTTTATATATACTAAATATTGTTATTATTGCAAAGCTGTGTTTGTTCTCTATTTCTGGGCGCAGGGTTTGTTTTTTTTTTACTTAACTGTGCGATGGCATTCGTCTGCTTGTTAACCGAAGATTCCAATTTGCGTTTGATTCGTTGTCCGGATCTTAAGGATACAACGTTGGGCTGAGAGCGGATTGTTACATGTTATTCCAAGATATTTCTGACGAGCAGAACATTAAGTGGATTGAAGGCGGAGTTTCCTCGGTATTTGGCGAGAGGGCGACGACTGCGTTACAACCAGATGCAAAGGAATCAAAATTATTTTGAACTTAAATATGGGAAAGGAAAAACATAAAAGAAAGACTGAATGGATAGATAATATAGAAAAAAGATTTACAAGGACTCGAAAAAGACCCTGAGGCGATAATACACCTGGAATTCAGAGCAACGCTGGAAAAAGTACTGAATTGGCATACAAGGAATTGGGTTCAAATAATTTCCGTCCATCCATGACAAACTGGCTCTTGAACTGAATAGATGCTTTGAAAAAACAAATATACCCGAATGGATGACTAAGAAGAACAGCCCCACCCCAGCTGATCCCAAAAAAAGAACCGCTCAAGCAACTATAGACCGATAATGTGTCTTCCTATGATGCGGAAAACACTTACAGATTTTTGAGGAGACCTAATATTTGCTTGTAAGCCGCGGTTTGTTTCACAAAGAACAGAAAGGGTGCCACTGGGGAACAAGACAGGTGACTTACTTTACATTGATCAGTACATCCTCAAAGAAAAGTTAATCTCCCCGGGGCGGAAAAGTGTAGCCATAGCGTGGATTGACTACAAAAAACAAACAAACAAATGATTTGCTCCCGTAAAGCGAGATAATAGATTATCTAAAAATGTACAAGATATCCGACAAAGTCATAAAGTTCTTCTCGGAAGCCATGAAAAACTGAAAGTGGAATTAACAATAGGAGAAAAAGCTTTAGCTAAATTTTAAATCCAGAGAGGTATCTTCCAAGGAGATCCACTCTCGCCATTACTATTTGTAATAGCAATAATGCCACTTAATGATGCACTTAGAAAATGCACAAGGGGCTAGAAATTTACAAAATTGCAATAAAAATTAATCACCTAATGTACATGGACAACATCAAGCTGTTTGCAAATAATGAAAAAGAATTGGAGACTTGAATACAAACAATAGAAATATACTGCCAGGTTATAGGAATGGAATTTGGGATAGAAAAATGTGCCATGCTAATAATGAGAAGCGGAAAATGACAAACAACGGAAGGAATAGAACTACCAAATCAAGAAAGAATCAGAACGCGTGGAGAAAAGGAAAATTACAAGTACTTGGGAATATTGGAAACAAGCATCATCAAACAAGTTAAGATGAAAGAAAAAAGAAAAAGAAAAAGTATTTCAGACGAACGTAAACGCTTCTCAAACACAAGCTCTGTTGCAGGAATCTCATCAAAAAGATAAACTCCTGTGCTGTTCCCTTTGTAAGATACTCAGGATCATTCTTGAAATGGACGAGGAAAGATCTTAAACAAATGGATCAGAAGTCAAGAAAGTTAATGACGATGCAAAAGGCCTTACATCCAAAAGATGATTTAGGCGGACTATATGTGCCAAAAAAATAGGAGGAAGAGGACTCACCAGCATTAAAGATAGCGTGGATGCATCAAGATGACGACTTGAAGACCACATAACAAATAACAAAGAAAACTAATTACAGCAATTAGAAACAGCTCTGACAGCATAAAGCTAAACGGAACAACAACGAGGAAACAGAAATGGAAATAAAAAGAACTGTATGGATACTTCAAGCGACAAACTAGCGAAATTTCAAGGGAGAAGACCTAGACATAGCTAAGAAAGAGAAACTTTAAGAGAGAAACTGCATCTCTTCTAATAGCAGCATAAGACGACGCCATAAGGACCAATTAAAGCACAAATAGATAAGATGCAACAGAATAATAAATGTAGGTTGTGTGGTGATTGAGACGGAACTATTAATCACATTATTAGGAAACGCAGTAAATTAGAACAACACAAAGAGTACAAAACCAGACAGAACTGGATGGGAAGGTGATCCATACGGAATTGTGTAAGAAATTTAAATTTGATCATATTAACAATTGGTATATGCATATATCAGAATCCGTCCTGGAGAATGAGACGCACGAAATTTTCTAGTATTTTGAAATACTAATAGACCCCGGCCAGAAGACTGGAGTTAAAAAAAAAGGAAAAAAAAGAAGAGAGAACCTGCCGTATACTAGACTATGCTGTCCCGACTGACCTCTGATAGAAAATCAAAGAAAGCAATAAGAGTAACAAATACTTAGACTTTGCCAGGTAAGTAAAAAAAGCTATTGAACATGAAAGTAACGTAGATACCAGTTGTAACTGGTACGCATGGAACAGTCTCCAAGGGCTTGTTAAGGGACTGGAAGCATTGGAAATTGGAGGACGAGCGGAGACCATCGTTATGATCTGTCCTCATACCAAGAAGAGTCCAGGAGACCAAAAGAAAATTGCTGTCACTCAGACTCCAGTGAAAAACCATCAGCTTACACTGGTGTGAAAAACTCCCATGGAATAATAATGACGGTGATACCAGTTGTAATTGATGCACTTTGAACAATCCCCAAAGGACTAGTAAAGGGACTAGAAGACTTGGACTAGAAGTGGACTAGTAGAGACCATGCAGACTACAAAATCATTAAGATCGGCCAGAATACTGAGAAGAGTCCTGGAGCCTTGAGGGGACTTGCTGCCAATCGAACTTCAGTGGAGGTTCATCAGCTAACGCTGGTGGGAAAAACTCTCAAAGGAATATAATAATCAGCGTTACTTTTGTTTCAGTTGTAATGATGGTTACAATCATCGAAACTCGTAATTTTATGGCATTATTTTAAAGTGAGTCTTAAAGCCGCTAAAGCTGCTCGTAGAATTTAGGAAGTGGAAGCAAATAATACATTTGAAGATTATTTGTTGTCGATTATGTGGCTTTAAAAAACGTTGAATGCGAACCTGACAATAATCACTCGAAAACTTTTAGAAGACCAAGAATCATCGAAAGATCGCAAATCTAAAGGATTATGTAAATCTAAAAAGAAAAAAAATATTTACATTTAGGAGTCGTCAAGAGTTGATAAAAAAGATTATTTTCTAGACTGGGGTTAGCATGACACAAATCCAGCCGATACGACACTCTTTGGTCGGCCATTGCACAACGGCACGGATTTTGTTTCTGGCAGCGGTTACTCGGTCGAGGCTGTCTGACGTGTGTGCCGGGAGTACCGGGAGACCCAGCATTTGCGTCTCGCAGCCAATACTGGTATATTGCTCGAGTCCCTCCAGATTATAACCTTCTCCAGAGGGGCGAGGTTTAATGGAATGTCGATGGGGCCTGAAGCATTTTTGGGAATGTCGGGTGTATCTAGGCTACCGTCTTGCATAAAAAAGTCTAGGTGCCTATCCGGTTGGTGGAACATATGATAAATACCGTGAACATGACACAAGACCACGAATTGGGTTGAACTCGCGGTAATTGCCATAGTTTATCAAATACGCTTGCTAAACGTTGTTCACGGTTAGATCTCCCCCATCAAATATACTTTTACGTACTTAATACACATGTACGTAGTGTTTTCAATAAGTTTCCAGACTTTTTTGTACAAGCATTTAAAATTGACGTAGACTCTTGAAAATTCACTATGTTATTGCTATACATCTTATGAGATGACTGACCAATTTTTATTATTTCAGGTTCAAATGAACAGCTACAGAAGCAATTGGAATACACCCTACTAAAGCCTGATTGTCACAGCTGGTGGGTTTCAAAAATGCAATCTGACACTTTAGAAGAACGATATGCAATAAAATTCTGTTTTAAACTTGGAAAAATACCACAGAAACGTATGGAATGCTTCAGACTGCTTTTCGACCATCTTGCATGAATCGAGCATCAGTTTTTGAGTGGCATAAGAGATTCAAAGAAGGCAGGGAGTCTGTGAGGGATGAGAAGAGGTGTGGGAGGAGTAAGGACGTCAATGCACCAGAGTTGATTGGCCAAAGGGTTAGGGTTAGGGTTACTATGTTGAGGTTTTAAGGGAGTTCAGGAAGAGATTCATTGGGAAGTGGCCAGCACTCTTCAAATCGGGTCAGTGGCATTTCCACGAAGACAATGCACCAGTACACAACTCCATCCTTGTCACAGACTAATTGACCAAGATGGGCATCAAGACAGTTCGTCAGCATCCCTATAGTCCAGACGTTGGTCCCTGTGACTTTTGGTTATTCCCCTAAGCTCAGAGGCTGTCGTTATGAGACCATTGAGGAGATGAAAGAGGCTGTGATGAAGGTCATTGACACGTTCACACAAGAGGACTTTTAGAAGGTGTTGGAACGGTAGAACAAGTGCATTGCAGCCGGAAGAGATTACTTCGAAGGGGACTAGAGTTTCATGTGTGTACTATCAAAAATAAAAGTGTACTAAAAGTGCCCATATGAAAGAAGTCTGGAAACTTATTTAATGTTTCTCGTATTTATCATTCTATCTTCTCTACCTTTCATCTCTCTCATACATACATTTTTTGCTTTGTTTTAGTTTGTTCAGTGTTTTCTTTCATGACGCCCCAGCCGGTGAACAAGCGTAATCAGTTAGGAACTGGAATACGCAAACTGTATCTCCTGTATAGAGTTAAGACTCCTACCTTAAAAACAAAGAGTGTCCTGCATATGACATTAAACTGCATCCAGCAGTGAGGCTACAGCTCTGGAGATCTGGAGAGTATGGAGTACCTCTTCATTGCCATTACTTCCAGGTCCACTCCAGAGGGGGTAGAACTTGTTAGGACCCCACCTATTGATCAAAAAGTTCTTTTTAAAAAGTACTTGTATTTAAAAAGACTCCTTAAAACTATGTAACTGTGTAAATTATTTGTATTAAGATATTACTTGAATCTATAATTGTTTCAACATCAAGTCGCGTAGCTGGCACGGATTTTCCTGACTCTCTCTCTGTCGCCATTTGTCCCTATCATCCATCCCGGCAGGTCTTCTAGTCTACAACCTGTGTCTATACAGAGCTGTTATAGATATGTTCTTCAAGGTCGTCCAACACTGGAACGTCTATGTGAAGGGGTCTATAGGAGACTTCACCGATGATTTTGTTTTCGCTTCTCGGGCAGTGTCCCGCATGACTTGTTCATCTTATTTGGATAGTTTTTTTAGATAAGAGTTATGTAACCATATTTATCCAAGGTCAATTTTTTAAGCGGAGTTTAACAGGTTTGAATTCAGAGTTTTCCTTCTCCTAGACTAGTTGCCTCACCAAGGCTGAAGAACCCAGTCTGCCCTACTATTTACCCATAGCTGGAGAGAGAATAATTGGATTCATACCTTTCCTACGGGTATTAGTGCTATGTGAAATGCAATCAGCCTCGTCCAGGATTTGAACTCGTGTTGCCGAGTCCATTTCAACGTGTCCAATTCCTACGATGATAACCATTACACCACGGGCACGTATGTAGCCGTACAACTGTTATTTCCTGGTATGTTGCTTCTAGGATTTGTTCAATACAGCTCATAACATTCTTGTGCAGATCCCGTTTAGCTTTTTCTCTTTACGCTTATTCAGTATCCATGTGGCGCTTCTATATATTAGAATTGACAATCGCTGTTTGGAAGAAAGCACGTTTTATTTTATCGGATCGATAACCTATCGATAGCAGTCCATGCCTTCGTTAGGTGTATATTGTTTACTAATAATTATTATTATTAGTTACTTGAAACCATACAACTATATGCAAACAAATGATTATAATTGAGTACAAATAGTCACTCGAAATCATAAAATTGTTTTTAAAATGTTTGTATTAGATTGGAATACTCGAAATCATACAACTATGTGCAAATTTTTTGTATTAGTTAAGAAGCAGCAACACAAAAATGTAAATTTAAACGTACAAAGTGCGCGATTCCCTAACCTCTATACATAAAATAATCTTAGAAATGCTGCTAAAATAAATCTGCCGGTGTATGATACTAAGCAACCTAATTCTGTAGATCGATCCTTATTTTTGCTACCTTGGAAAGCTTCATATATATATATATATATATATATGTATCATTCTCTCTTTCTTTCTCCTTCTCTCGCTCATGTGCATTCCCTATCTTTCTTCTTTATCACTCTCTTTAATATGCTTATTCTCTCTTCCTCATTTTTATTTACTCTCTCTTTCTCTCTCTCTCTTTTGCTCTCTTTCTGTTGGCGCTTGCCTAGTTTCTTTGAATAGAGAATGAGGCTATAACGGCTTCTCATCCAATTGTTTTGAAACGCATCATTTATAACTACACATGCCCCCCGACTTTTCTCTTTTTTGGCGCATTGGGGTACTGTGAGTGGCTCGGATCCCTGGCTTCATCACAGTCATTCCATATACAAACACATACAGACAAACTATACGTTAATAAAAGCACGAAGTTCAGCCTGGAGGAAGATGCAATGAAGCAGCCGGCGCTAAAGAGACAAGAAAGGCAAGAGGAACCACACACCTCCCACAACAAGAAGAAGAAAAAAAGAAGAAAATACCGCCTTTTTAAGGAGTAAAAAAAGAACAAAACTGTAAATAAAAAAGAGCTATGCTTGTATAGCCCCTTGCCAAAAAAAAAAAATTAATAAATTAATAAAAACAAAATAAAAAGGGATAGAAAGAGAAATAAAGATAAAAAGGTAAAGAGTCGGTAAATATTCAGAGCGGGTGGGGTGAATAGTAGGCGTGAAAGGAGTGAGAGTATAAACATTAGACACTCTATTGGGGAATGTTAGAAAAAAAAAAGCGACTGTTAGAATCTGATTACGAGGGTTGCAATGATGGGGTACTGACAGTTGAGAGGGACGCAGAATCACAGTAGGGGTAATGAAGCGAACCACAGGTGGCTTGCAATCAGATGTGAGATAGCAACCAATGTTACAATCTCTAAAAGGGGGGCGGGAGAACGGGAAGGGGTTAATTTACAAGTTGGAGTAAACAGTCGGAAAGCGAATGACGGACTAAGAAGAGGAAGGTGGGTGAGACGATGAAATGAGGGTGTGGCGAAAGGGAGCGGGAGACGGCTGAGGAGGAGGAGGAGAAGGAGGAGGATGACGTCGGTCGTCGTCTGTTGTAATGTATTCTGCTAATCTCTGTCTGCCTCTACTTCTTGAGAAAACAAATCAAGAATGAAAATGAAAACAACAGATTCCATAACTATAATTAGTCATAACGGTTTGAGAGATATGGCTATCTTCTTCTTCTTCTTCTTCTTCTTCTTCTTCTTCTTCTTCTTCTTCTTCTTCTTCTTCTTCTTCTTCTTCTTCTTCTTCTCGGTGGGGTGACTTTGAGATTTTCTTTCTTTTTTTCTTTCTTTCTTTCTTTCTTTCTTTCTTTCTGTTTTGGTTTGGTTTCTTTCTTTCTTTCTTTCTTGGTTTGGTTTGTTTCTTTCTTTCTGTTTTGGTTTGATTTCTTTCTTTCTTTCTTTCTTTCTTTCTTTCTTTCTTTCTGTTTTGGTTTGGTTTGGTTTCTTTCTTTCTTTCTTTCTTTCTTCTATTTCCTCCAGGTGTTATTTTTTTCTTTTTCTTTCTAAGCTGTTTTAGTGTTAGGACATGTACATAGTAATTTTTAAAATATTCAAAATTGTGCATTTAAAAGCAAAACATAAGAATACAATTTTGAATGAAGTCCATCACAAATTTTGTGTGATTTCATCGACACAAGTTGTCTTTTTTTCTGAATTGCGTGGAGGTAGAAAATTTAATGTTTCAAGAGTATTTCTTTCACTTAGATAATTCTTGAATGGTGACTTGAGACATAAAAGAGGTGAAATTTTCTTGGGATCATTCCGCCTCTGTGACGAGGTTATGATAACATGCTTTGTTCTGGTTTTTCAGATGTCACTAATACATTAAAAGGGTTAAAACAGAATTTAAAACAAAGAGGATTCTGTCGAATAAAGTAATCAATCCAGGAAGTTTTCCCAGTGATTTATTGATTTTAACAGCAGTCAACCCGTCTAGGTTTATTGTATGCCTAACAGTTAGGGAATTGCGTACATTGTACACTTATGTTTATATTTTTACCGGACATAGGCATAATGGTTAGAGTGTTCGCCAATGGCCTGGGAGACCTGGGTTCAATCCCAGGTCGAGTCATACCAAAGACTCAAAAAATAGTACTGGATGACTCCTTGCTTAATTTTCAGCATTATAAGGTACGGGTAAAGGGGAACAATCCAGGGAAAGGAGTAGCGCCCTCCCTTACACCTTGGTGTAGTAGCAATCGAAAAGGGAGACTTGGGCTCCCCTTCGACTAAGGTCGCCAACTTTACTTTTACTGTTTCTTAAAAGTTCTTTTTCCACAAATTTATATGATATCAGCTATTCCTAACATTTTATACACAATTATATGATTTTAAGTAACTATTTCTTTTTCAATAATAATAATTTGTTCGCAAACAGTTATATGGTTTCAGATAACTAAAAATACTCCTAAGTAAATATAAGAGGATTTTCTTCGTGGTTTATAAAGGGGGCCCAGCCTATTAGGGGTTCCAGTCTTCCGTAAAACAACATGGGTATTTGAAAAAAAGAATATGACCACTTTGGAGCTGTTATGAGACAATTTAAGTTACAGTGGATACAATAACATACCCTCTTTATCAAACATACACAGAAAGGCATTCATACACATCCACGAACAGACTCATATACACTCTCATGCATATAAACACGAAGGAGGCATGATTACTTAACAGTTATCGTCGTTGGGAATGGAATCGCTGACCTGAGTTCAAATCCTGGAAGAGGCTATTTGTGTTTCACTGCGCGATATTATCTTTGGGGAAGGCATGAATCCATCTGTTTTCTCCACCATAGCTATCGATAAATAGCAGGACAGACAGTGCTCTTTAACCTTTTACGGTAACTAATCAAGGCGACGAAAGAATTTTGCATTTAAACCAGTTTTACTCTGTTTAAAACGTGACCTTGTGTCCCATCCTGCTCGTGGCGAAAGGTTTTGGTAAACACCACACACACACACACACACACACACACACACACACACTCTCTCTCTCTCTCTCTCTCTCTCTCTCTCTCTCTCTCTCTCTCTCACGTATGTGTTTTAGTGATTTAACATTCATTCCATTTAAGAACTTTAGAGTTAATTTCGAACTAAACCACTCTTACAATATCGTATATTATAAATTAATCTATATATTAACTAAACAATATTATGAGATTTGAATAAAATAGATGTGCATGATTATAATAAATAAACAAATACCCGTGCCCGTGGTGTAATTGTTATGGACACGGCGACACGAGTTCAAATCCTGGACGAGGCTGATTGTATTTCATATAGCACTAATACCCTTGGGAAAGGTATGAATCCAATTATTCTCCATCCAGCTATGGGTAAAATAGTAGGACAGACTGGGTTCTTCAGCCTTGGTTAGGCAACTAGTCTAGGAGAAGGAAAACTCTGAATTCAAACCTGATAAACTCCGCTTAAAAACTGACCTTGTGTCATATCCTGCTCGAGCGGAGGGGTTGGTAAATAGGATAAATAAACAAATACATTTTTTATTGACAGAAACTTGATAAACTGTAAAAAATGTCTAAATTCGTAAACATTAAACATACAAAGAAAATTTAGAAATTAAAAAAAAAAAACTCTTTAAACCCGGGCTACTTCGTCATTTTGTGATAGGCATAGTCTGGCAGATCAATTAGTAATGAGTTTGATCCTCACTAGGCGCCATATATTCGCCAATGTAGAAAATCCGATAAATGCGTAGATTTTTTGAGTGCACCTCACGTGCTAAAGAATTAGCTTAGCAAAGCATTGTTTGTGAGGTCGATTCTCACCGAGTTCTCCATACGTCTCGTCTTTTGCTATGATTAAGTTAAGCTTAGTTGATAACAACACGGACCTCGTATTCTTACCACTGATAATGTCGTATTCAAACTCGGTAAAAATTGAATGCTTCAATCATTTTATACCGAAAAAGTTTCATTCGATCAGGTTTTATTATTAAATTGATTGATTTTAACAGCACGTCAACTCAGTTAGGTTTTTTTTACGCCTAGAGGTTAGGGAATTGCGTTCATTGAACATTTATATTTATTTTCTTAGTTGTTTCTTAAGAGTTTTTGCATACAGTTATATGATATCAAGTATTCCTATCTAATACTAATAATTATATGGTTTCAAATAATAATTTCTATTTAATGACAGTCAGTTTTTTGCACACAGTTATATGGTTTCAAGTAATGAATAATAATCCTTTGTAAACAATTTCTACTTTAAGTGACAACTCTTAATACAAATAATATACAGTTATATAGTATTAAGTATTTCCAACTTAATATAAATAATTTGCAATCAGTTTTATGGTTTCATCGTTAGCTTTCAAGTCTTCCCAATATTAATAATTCTATTTAATAATAATCATTTTTGGTACAAAATTCTTATCCTATCCGAAACAACTCAACGTAAGAGAGTTCGAACCCTAGTCGCGCTATTAAGTGCACTTTTAAACTAATACCCTTGGAAAAGGCATGAACCCCCTATCCTCCCACGTATTGGTTAAAAAGTATCATCACTGTTCTTTTTCAAAGACGGCTTGAGCATTAAATAACCAACGAAGGTTAATATACCATTAAACGAAGAAATAAAATGAAACAAACCTAACCGAATAATTCCTAAACAGATCTATTATAGAAGGAACCCTGACAATTACAACCACTCCGGGTCGGAGTGGACCTGGAAATAATGGCAATGAAGGGGTACCCCATACTCCCCAGATCTCCAGAACTTGGGCCTCATTGTTAAATGCAGTTTAGTGTCATTCATACCCAGGATAACCCTTTTTTCTATTAAATCATGTAGATCTGTTTAAAAATTATTGGGATTGGTTTGTTTTAGTTTCTTTGTTTAAGGGAATATCAACCTTTGTGGGTTATTTTATGCCAAAGCCATCCTTGTAGAAGAACAACAGGAGATAGAGCCCACTGATTCTAAGTTCCACCCATAGGGCGGTCAGTCAGTGTTGTTTGGATGTATCCAATAATATATTTAGCAGGTTAACTAGATCTTTTTTAGCTGTTAAACATGATCGTCAGTGCCAGAAAGGCGACAGAAAGGCCAAATAATAAACAATACAATCGTTACAACCGCCATTGTCCACGTTGTTAATTAGCAATCAACGATTTTATTTCCTCTTTCTTTTTTAATGAAGTCTGTTGTTGTTTTTTTTTTTTTCGTGCCCTTCTTTGCACGAATCCATTGAAGCGACAGATATTTATTATTAACTCCCGCAGACTCAACTCATTATCTTCTGCAGACGTTCATTATTAGGATAAATAAATAAATAAATAAATAAATAAATAAAAACAAAACGTCTTAAAACATTCAAGTCCGATAACTCTTGTTTTTCCCTGATTAGCCTTTCACTTTACCTGTTGGTCTCTTCGACGTCAGAATTAATGGCGCTCATATGACAAATGATCACGCGGGAGGGTAAAAAAAGAAAAAAAAGAAGAAAGAAAAGAAAACTGACTTATTTATGCAGCTAGAGATAATCTTAAAGAGCGTCCGCGTTTGTAAAAGTTGTAAGTAAATGAACGTGTTGTTTTCATTCACCCTGTTGTACCATCGGATTGAATTGAAGTGGGTATCAGTGATGCTCATTAATAAAAAATAATCATCACAGTCGTCTTTGTTTTTGTTGACATCTCAAGTTCTAACATTTATAAGTTTTATTCTTATGCGCAGACGAGTTCTGACTATTGCCATCATCTTTGCAAAACTCCGACTGGCACAGGATGCGTTCCATCCGTATTAATATTCCTCGAGAAAGCATGAATCTACTTCTGCCAACTATGGATAAAATAGAGTAAGCTAAACTCTTCATATGTGAAAAGACCATTGCTTATTTGTGTTAGAAGCCTTACTGACCAAGAAAAATAAACTCCATGAGCACTAATATGAAAGTGACTGCTTTTATTTCAATATTGGTCAGATTAGCCTCACTGACTTAGCAATTACGTGGTGCCTTCAGACTTTTTTCGTATGGACATTTAAAATTGTCGTAGACTCTTGAAAATTCAGTATGTCAGTCATCTCGTAAGATGACTGACCAATTTTTACGATTTTAGCTTCAAATGAAAAACAGGAATTGGAACACACCCTACTAAAGCCTGATTGTCACAACTGGTGACTTTCAAAAATGTAATCTAGACATGAGGACACTTTAGAAGAACGGTATGCAATAAAATTCTGTTTTAATCTTGGAAAAATACCACAGAAACGTATGGAATGCTTCAGACTGCTTTTGGAGCATCTTGCATGAATCGAGCATTAGTTTTTGAGTGGCATAAAAGATTCAAAGCAGGCAGGGAGTCTGTGAGGGATGATTAGAGGTGTGGGAGGAGTAAGGAAGTCAAAAGACCAGAGTTGATTGGCCAAAGGGCTAGGGTTAGGGTTACTATGTTGAGGTTTTAAGGGAGTTCAGGAAGAGATTCCCTGGGAAGAGGCCAGTACTCTTCAAATCGGGTCAGTGGCATTTTCAAAAGGACAATGCACCAGTCAACAATTTCATCCTTGTCACAGACTATTTGACCAAGATGGGCATCAAGACAGTTCCTTAGCCTCCCTATAGTCGAGACCTTGCTCAATGTGACTTTTGGTTATTCCCTAAGCTCAGAGGCTGTCGTTATGAGACAATTGAGGAGATGAAAGAGGCTGTGATGAAGGTCATTGTCACGCTGACACAAGAGGACTTCCATGGGGCCTTCCAAAAGTTGTTGGAACGGTAGAACAAGTGCATTGCAGCCGCAGGAGATTACTTCGGAGGGGAATAGCGTTTCATGTGTGTACTATCAATAAAAGTGCCCATACGAAAAGAGTCTGGAAACTTATTTAATGATCCCCGTAACTATGTAAATATCACATTAGTCTTCTATTATACAACACTCCTCCAAAACAAAGAGAAAAAAAAAGAAAAGAAAAAAACTTCACTCATGAGAACACGACTGTTTCTGATACGTAGTTAAAACTGCAATCGAAAATATTCAAATTTGATAATTATATTGATACTTATATTAACTAATTTATCAACAGGGTATAATAATCCATTAATACAGACGATGACGTCTCCATTTCTTAAAAAAAAAAGATAATCGGGTTAAAACTGCACAAATGGCACTAAAAGGATGAGACGAACAGCAGTTGTATTGGTTGCAATATCTTGCTCAACTCCAGTCTCAAGGCACTTGTCAGAATCTGCCGTCATGCTTTTTTTTTATCGGGCTGTCCCTCTTAACTCTTTCTTTTTCACGACAAATCTAAAGGCAGAGGGCCAAGGGCCAAGTATCTTTGGATAATGCAAAGAAAATCTGCATGGAAAATGAAAGAGGCAATCAATGCTCAAAATCCGGTCGGGGCTGTTCGTGGTCACTTCTTAATAATTCTCTTGGGAATTCATCTACGTTTTCTACAGTTATAAATAAAAGGATCAGGTAAACTTGACTCTCCAGCTTTGAGCAGTCAACTAAGACTTTTAATTCAAAGTTAAGAGCTTTAGTCAATTTCAAGGAATCAACCATAGATTTCATTGCTTAAACCATGTAATCTATACAATTGTTTGACATAAGGTTATCAGCTCAGTGCCCGGGTCAGTTGTGTCTTGTCCACACCGCAAATGAAGGAAGATTGGCCTTCAGAGATTTAATAAAGAGTAAAAAAAAAAAGAGAAATAATTGTGCGCTGTGAAAGGAAAAAGAAAAATATTCGAGGAAAGGAGTTGACGAAAAAAGAAATTAAAAATAGAAAAAAAAAAGACATGAAAAGATAAAGATAACAAGTTGGTTGTAACAGAAGAAAAGAGAGGCAATGAGAGGAAGAGATAGCGAAATATAAGGAAATGCAGAGACAGAAAATGAAAACGAGAGAGAGAGAGAGAGAGAGAGAGAGAGAGAGAGAGAGAGAGAGAGAGAGAGAGAGAGAGATGCACACATATACAATTTTTTTTCTTTTGCAGATAAACTGAAACTAAATCAGAGAGTGGGAAGTAGCGGTACAGTCAGTGGGTACAAAATAAATTTAAAACATTACGGATGTCGGTTTTAAAAGCGGGGTGGTGGGTGTAAAATAGCTGAGTGATTAATTTTCTTTTTGATTAGAATTTGTTTTGTCTCTCAGTAATCATTAAAATAAATAAAAAGTGTTGTGGTTTTTGTATAACAAATCCTCCCCACCCCCATGATATCAAAACTTACAGAAACTACGATAATGAATTTAGGATTAGGTCCGTTGATATTTCTGAACAGTATTCTTTATTTAAAATGACATTCTTTCACTCACACGAAATCCAAATTACGTCAGATTGTACTGAACACACAGACACACACATATATGTAAGTAAGTAAAGTAAAGTTGTCTCCCTTTAGTTGAGGGCGACCAGAAGGCTCCCTTTTCAATAGCTACTACACTAATGTGTAGGGGGCGCCATTCTTTTCCCAGGATTGCTCCACTTTACCCTTGATATGTACCTTATATTGCTGAGTGTTAAGCAAGGAGGTATCAAGAACCATTTTTAAAGTCTTTGGTATGACTTGACCTGGGATTGAACTTAGGTCTCCCGGACTATTGGCGAACACTCTACCCACTAGACCAATGGGACATTTTGAAATCTTTTCATTGTTAGTATTTTCTCTATGTACATTCCCAGATGTGAATATCTTTTAACATCTACCTTCACATTCTTTATGTTAAGGAAAAATAATAAAGAATTCTAAAAGTGGAACATAAATCGTACTTTTAAATTTCATTATTTAGTTAAAAAAAAAAAAGAAGAATTTCCCAGTTGATCATCTAAATTCCATCCTTAGCACTATATCTTTTGGAGTAAAGACCATCTTCTCCTCCAAATTTTAAATAAACAATTCGCTGGTACGCGTACATAACTGCAACGCCTTTCCAGTCATTAGATAAAAATTACATTAATTCTAACAATAGTAAAAATGTTTTATTGATTTTAATTGAAATAATTATTAATAATTGAGATAAGGTTAACAATAAAAATCTTAACAAACATTGACTTTATAGATAAATATAATCGATACGTATTTTACAATTAGAGACGATGATAATACCCATGTTGGAAGAAGTTGCGCAAATGAAAAATTAGTATCAGGATTTTAAAACCAAAAAGACAGCAGCGGCAGAAGTCGTAATAGTTGTAGATTTAATATATTATTATTTTACTCATTTGAGAGTTTTTCACACCAGCATTCGCTGATAGTTTCTCCCTCGAGTTTGTGTAACAGCAAGTTTCCTCAAGTCTCCAAGACTCTTCTCAGTATCTGGCTGATCTTAATACTGCTGTAGTTTGGATGGTCTCCACTCGTTCTCTTACTTCCAAGTCGTTCCGTCCCCTCATCAATCCTTTGGTGACTGTACCGAGTGCACCAATTACAAATGGTATCACTGCTACTTTCATGTTTCATAGTTTTTTTCAGTTCTCTTGCAAGGTCCTGGCACTTATTTTTCTTTTCGCTTTTTTCAGTTTTACCCAAAGGTCAGCCGGAACAGGAATGTCCACTATTCGGCAGGTTCTCCTCTTTTTTTTTTTTTTTTTTTTTTGCTGATTATCATTAGGTCTGGTCGTCTGGCCCAAATTAGATGATCCGTTTTTATCTCAAAATCCCTGAGAAATGGGCGTTTCACTTTCCAGGACAGATTCTGAGTTGTGCATATACCATTTGTTCGTATGGTAAAATTTAAATTTCTTGTACATTTCCGAGGGGATCACCTTGCCCACCCAGTTGTGTCTAGTTTTATACTCCTTCTGTGCTAATTTGCTGTATTCGCTTTATTATCCTGATTATTATTTGCACATTATAGTTTTTCAAATCAGTTTTAGCTAATGGTCTTTCACTGGAGTTTGTGTGACCGCAAGTCTCCTCAAGTCACCAGGACTTTTCTCAGTATTCAAGCCGTTCTCAATAATGTTGTAGTTTGGATGGTCTCCACTCGTCCTCCAACTTCCAAGTCCTCCAGTCCCTTTAATAATCCTTTATTTACTGTACCGAAAGCACCAATCACAATTGGTAAAATTGTCACCTTCATGTTCCATAGTTTTTTCCATTCCCTAGCAAGGTCGAGGTACTTATCCTTCTTTTCACATTCTTTCAGTTTTATTCTGTGGTCAGCCGGGACAGCAAAGTCGACAATTTTACAAATTCTCTTTTTTTGTTGTTGATTATTATAAGGTCTGGTCTTCTGACTGAGATTAGGTGATCAATGAGTATGTCAAAGTCCCATAGGAGTTTATGGGTGTCATTTTCTTTGACGATGCTGGGTTGTGCATATACCATTTGTTCGTATGGTCACTTGCAAGTTTTTCACACCAATGTCAGCTGGTGGGCTTTCACTGGAATCTATAGTCTGAATAGTCTCGATTCTTCCTCTGATTTCCAACTCTTCTTGTTTCTTTTCCAAGCCTTTGGAGACTGTTCCAAGTGCGCAAATTATAATTGGTATTACCGTCACGCTTATGTTCCACAAGTTTCTTAGTTCTTTGGAAAGGTCTAAGTACTTGATTCTCTTTTCTTTTTCAACTATGTTATTTGTGTGTACGGAGGTGTTTGGTAAGAATGGGGATAGGAAATGTTTATCATTATATATATACATATATATATATATATATATATATATATATATATATATATATATATATATTCCTGCATAGCATTCCAGACTCGATATTACTTTCTCACTCATTCCTGAAATTTTACCAATCGGCTGGGACTGTAGAATACAACGACTGCTTCTGTGCATAAGGGTAAGACCCCCCATAAAAGTGTCCTGTTTATGAAACTAAACAATTTCATGGTGCGGTTCCTGTAATGCTGGAGTTTGGGGGAATGCGGAGTACCCATTTATTACCATTGCTCTCATGTCTACTCTGACCCAGAGTGGTAGCACTTTATAAGGATCCTATCTATCTGTCAAATAGAACTAAACCATGATTTGGAGACTTTACTGTTTTTGCATTTAAACTGCGTATTCATGCTAAACTGAATTGTTTAAAATAGAACTGTTTTGACATTTAAAGTGCATACTTAGGCAAAACTGAATTGCTCGAAATAAAACTGTTTTGACATCAAGACTGCGTTCTTATGCTAAACTGAATTATCTGAAATAAAACTGTTTTTATATTTAACTCTATGTATTGCCCAATCGGCTAGGGCAGTAAAATACACCGACTGCATACCTGCAGAGGGGTAAGTCCCCTTCCCAACGAGTATCATGGATATCACACTAAACAGTCTGATGGTGAGATTCCAGTGATGCTGGAGTTTTAGGGATTGTGGAGCACCTCTTCATTGCCATCGCACCCAGGTCCACTCAGACCCGAAGTGGAAGCACCTGATAGGACCCTATCTATGGGTTAAACAGAATTAATCTGCGTACTTATGCTAAACTAAATTCTTTGAAATGGAACTGTTTTCGATATTGAAATTTTATTTACGTTAAACTGACTTTTTAAAAATAAAACTGTTTTGATATCTAAGAGTGTGTAAACAAAATCTATAGTTATACTAAACTAATTGTTTGAATTAGATGTGTTTGACTAAACTAAATAGCTTGAAATAGAAAGGGTTTGGTTTCTTTGTTTAATGGCATATCAACCTTTGTAGGTTATTTAATGCCAAAGCAGTTATCCTAGAAGAACAGTAGCTGGGAGGATATGGGGGTTTATTCCTTTCCTAAAGTGAACGTAATAGCACGACTGGAGTTCGAACTCGCTTACATCTACTTACATCTAAACTGTGTACTCATGCTAAACTGAATTGTTTGAAATAGAACTGATTATTTGTATAAAAATAGATTTGGCATTAAATAACCTACTAAGGTTGATACGCCATAAAATCCAAACACCCACCCAACCACCAACCAATCAACCTACCAACCTTTCCTGAAATCTGAATTGTTCAGATACTGCAGTCAAATATTTGTTCTGAGGCTATTCAAAATAGCGGAAAATCAAAAAGTGCTCCAGGCTTAAACAGAGGTCTGTCATTAAACTTTTGGTGGCTGAGAAGTGCAAACTATGTGATATTTACAGAATGATTTGTGATGTTTACAGAGAAGCATGTTTTTAGTTTAAAAAAGTTGTTGACAAATGGGTCTGAGTGGAAAAGATAGTCCATTGAGTCAAAAAACACTGACTTTTCTAGTAAAGAAGACGTTCTGGGCGTAGTGGTCTGAAAAGAAGGTCATGCTGACAGATCTAAGTAACATGAAAGGACCAGTCCACAATTGATATCCTTGAAAATAGTGCAAAGTAAACAGTATTTCCTATTGCTAAATCCATGGACTAAATTCCCCTTATTTATCAAAAAAACTATAATATATAAAATGTTGGCGACCGTAGTCGAGGGCGACCAGAAGGCTCCCTTTTCAATAGAAAAGTATTTTCCATTATAAATTTATTTCATACGTCTATTGATAGATTCCTCGGATGGATTTGAACAGAAAATTTGTTTCAAATTTCTGGTTCAAAATAATGATATTTAACTCTGTATTGTTTTCTTTATATATGTTAACATATATTAATCAGCCGTGCATTGAGCTTTTCCTTTGGTTTATTCTGTTTAAGTCTATTAACTGACTTGATAGATAGATAGATAGATAGATAAGAAGGGTGAGATTGATGGATATATACATAGGTTCATGATCGGGGAGCAGGTGGAAAGATACAGATATAAAAAGAGTGGCAGTGACTATGACATTGATATATAAAAAAGTATAAAAATTTAGATTAAATTCGATGGAAAGTTGAAAGGGAAAATAAACAGAAGATTGATGAAGCTATCCTCAAAGGGAAATAAGTCAATTTAGTTTTCGTATTGTCCTCTTTTTCCCACACACGCGCGTGCGCTCTGGCACACACACACACACACACACACACACACACACACACACACACACACACACACACATATATATATATATATATATATATATATATATATATATATATTTATATATATATATTATATATGTGTGTGTGTGTGTGTGTCCAATCCCTCGGGATGTAAATATAAAAAAAATGCTATCAAGAGATTTCAGCACGAAAGTGGATTGAGAATAAAATGGAAGAAATTCACTCAAATAACCTGACAATCAACAATTGATCAGGAATATATTCGCCTTCTTTAAAACGTTGTTTACATATAAATGTTTTATGTAGACAATAGATAACCACTTACATAATTTATCTATCTAACCTTCCTAAACGAGCAAGATGAGACAAAAGGTCAATTTTAAAGCGTCGTTTAACAGATTTGACTTCAGAGTTTTTTCTTCTCTTAGACTGGTTTGCCATATCAAGGTTAAAGAACTCAGTCTACACTGCTTTTTACTGATAGCTAAAAGGAAAATAATCAACACCTTTCGTAAAGGTATTAGCATTATGTGAAATGCAGTCTCGTCCAGGATTTGAACTCGAGACGCCGTGTTTATTTCTTACGATTGTAACTTTTACAGCACGAAAGCCTTCACTATATATAAATATATATATAGAGACGCTGCTGCTGCTGCTACATAATACCTTATAATTCCCTTTGACAACGAAGGTACGCTTGTTGGCCGAACGGTCTGATACAAGATCTGACGTAAAGTTGGATGGGTTTCGATCCCGGCTTCAGTTGTCCTACGTGTGTAGCTACACGGAAGAGTTCTGATAGAACGAAACAGTCTGTCTGTGAATAACTATATATATATATATATATATATATATGTGTGTGTGTGTGTGTGTGTGTGTGTGCGTGTGTGTGTGATTTAGAATAGCGTAGACAGATCGTCAACGGCGTCCGGTGACTGTTAGTTTCTCTCCTATGTGATATTCAGCACTTTATTTATAAATATAGCAAACTATGTTATCTATCTTTCTGTCCATCTCTCTCTCTCTCTCTCTCTCAACACACACAGCACACACACATATATATATATATAATCAGACCGTACATTCTTTTTAAATCACAGATGATCCCTTATTGTGTGTCGATGTGTGCGTATGTGCATGTGCTTTTGTTTGTGTGTGTGTGTGTGTGTTATGCAAGAAAAATAAAATAAACAATATTATTCTACCTGAGGCCACTAAAGAAATTATCCAATAAGAACCAGAAAGAAGAAAAAAAAAAAAACATACAAAATAACTATTAAAAATTTTCTAATTATCCAATTTCAGTTTTTGTATCCAAAAAATATTTCTTCGAGACTTTTACTTAAACATTACTTACTATGATTATTTACGCCTCAGTTTCATTACACTTCACTTTTTTAAAAAATGTCTCTAACCTCAGTTCTATAGAAATAAAAATAAATGAAAGATAGGCCAATCGACAAGAAAATTGTCGCCTCAAAAGAATATTCATGGACTTATGACATAATCGAATGTATTACATCTTAAATGCTAATATATATATACATTATATATAATATATATATATATATAATATATTATATATATATATATATATAATATATATTATATTTATATTGATTCAGTAAATATTTGATTTAGAGGTAAATGAAAGTTTTGAAGTAATCGAAAGAATGTAAAATACGTATGATAATAGAAATTTATTGATTTAATCTGAACGTAATTGTATATCAAAGTAGATACATCATCTGCATTGAATATAAGATTGATTGGACGTAAGAACTAAACTTATAAAGTGGCTTACATAAGAAAATATAATCCTTAATTCACTGTATATCTCACCTCTCTCTCGCCAAATATATATATATATATATATATGTGTGTGTGTGTATGTGTGTGTGTGTGTTAGGGACTAACCTAAAATAGAAATAAATTTATATATATATATATATATATATATATATATATATATTTATTTCTATTTTAGGTTAGTCCCTAACTTTAACTCTAGCAGAGTTAAAAAAAAACCCACAACAAATAGTCCAACTTGTGAATAAATAAATACACAAATTGATATGTGGGAAAAAAATTCCATTAAAAAAATCCATTTAAAAAATTCCATAAAAAAGAAAAAAACTAAAAACTTACGTATTGTCTGAAAAAATCAGTCAATATCTTAATGTCTTGCCAAAGAAAAAAACACTGACAGACCTATATATATATATATATATATATATATATGTGTGTGTGTGTGTGTGTGTGTGTGTGTGTGTGATTCCAAAATTTCCAAAGTACTTTAAGACGAGAAATAGTTTTCTAATAAATGGTAGAAATAATCGACGAGAAAGAGAAACTCCATCTTGGGACCTTAATCAATCTATAGAAGTTACCCAAAATTTTAGATAGCAACTTCTATCTATCTATCTATCTATCTATCTAAGAAGAATATTGAAACAGAGTATGTTGTTATTGTGTGTGTGTGTGTGTGTGTGTGTGTGTGTGTGTGTGTGTGTGTGTGTGTGTGTGTGTGTACGCTACACAGTTATAAACTATTTTTCTTAAAATCTCATATAAATATAAAAGCATATATAGATAATTGTTTATATGAATACATTTCTATGATTTAATGTACAACAATATCTACTTATATTTATGTCACTGCATGACTATTTATGCATGTTGAACACACATACACACACACACACACACACACACACACACACACACACACACACACACACACACACACACACACACACATAATAGAAATATGTGGCAAGTTGGATAAATCAAACACTCAACTCAGATTTAGATGGGTGATATTTCGTTCGGGCTTTATTTCATCTTCACGAACTTCTTCAAGACAGAGATTGTTTTCTGAGTTTTTCTATTTCTATTGCATATACATATATATGCACACACCCGTGAGTATGTAAAGATATATATGCACTATTCATAAAAAGAGATAATTGTTATTTGATTTTAT